>JARBWK010000014.1:47898596-48000679 GCA_030556195.1 Anolis apletophallus | reverse complement strand
ATGGATAAATGGATGGATAAATGGATGGATAAATGGATGGATAAATGGATGGATAAATGGATGGATAAATGGATGGATGGATGGATGGATAAATGGATGGATGGATGGATGGATGGATAAATGGATGGATGGATAAATGGATGGATGGATGGATGGATAAATGGATGGATAAATGGATGGATAGATGGATGGATGGATGGATAAATGGATGGATGGATGGATGGATGGATGGATGGATGGATAAATGGATGGATAAATGGATGGATAAATGGATGGATAAATGGATGGATAGATGGATGGATGGATGGATGGATAAATGGATGGATAAATGGATGGATGGATAAATGGATGGATAAATGGATGGATGGATGGATGGATAAATGGATGGATAAATGGATGGATAGATGGATGGATGGATGGATGGATAAATGGATGGATGGATGGATGGATAAATGGATGGATAGATGGATGGATGGATGGATGGATGGATAAATGGATGGATAAATGGATGGATAAATGGATGGATGGATGGATGGATAAATGGATGGATAAATGGATGGATAAATGGATGGATAAATGGATGGATAAATGGATGGATAAATGGATGGATAAATGGATGGATGGATGGATGGATATGGATATGGATGGATAAATGGATGGATGGATGGATGGATGGATAAATGGATGGATAAATGGATGGATGGATAAATGGATGGATGGATGGATAAATGGATGGATGGATGGATGGATGGATGGATGGATAAATGGATGGATGGATAAATGGATGGATAAATGGATGGATGGATGGATGGATGGAATGGATGGATAAATGGATGGATAGATGGATGATGGATGGATGGATGGATGGATAGATGGATGGATAAATGGATAAATGGATGGATAAATGGATGGATGGATGGATAAATGGATGGATAAATGGATGGATAAATGGATGGATAAATGGATGGATAGATGGATGGATGGATAAATGGATGGATGGATGGATGGATAAATGGATGGATGGATGGATGGATGGATGGATAAATGGATGGATAGATGGATGGATAAATGGATGGATAGATGGATGGATAGATGGATGGATGGATGGATAAATGGATGGATAAATGGATGGATGGATGGATAATGGATGGATGGATGGATAGATGGATAAATGGATGGATAAATGGATGGATAAATGGCTGGATGGATGGATAAATGAATGGATAGATGAATGGATGGATGGATGGATGGATGGATAGATAGAGGGAGAAGGAGAGAGATAGCCCTTGGAGTCCTTTCCAGCTATAACATTCTATAATAGATAGATAGATACACACATACATACATACATAGATCCTGTATTTCTTTGATTCTAAGACACACTTTCCCCCCTATATAAACATCTCTAAAAATGGGGTATGCCTTACAATCAGAGTTGTATCTTATGTACTTCTGTTGTTGTTGTTGGTACACCTTACGATCGATGGTGCCTTGCAATTTAAGAAATACAATAGGTAGATAAAGGTGCATATATAGACAGGTAGAGGTACAGATACAGATAGATGAATAGATAGATATAATGGATGGATAGATGATAGATAATCAAATACAGATAGCCATTGAGGTCTCTTCCAACTCTATGATAGGAAGGTAGATAGGTAGATACACTAAGACACACTATGACCCCTCTATGAACATCTCTGAAATTAGGACGTGTCTTACATACACTCGATGGTGTCTTCCAAGGGAAGAAATACAGTAGCTCTACCTTCTCTATGTCTTCCCGATGAAGCATTGTATCTGTTCTGTTTTAGTGTCATCAACCACCTTGAGTCCCAGAACTGGCGAAGGTGGGACATATAAGCAAACAGCCCCCGCCCCAAGTCCTCCACTGGGCCATCCTGCGTTCCTGGCCGAGAGGAGGCCCGGCGCGCCTCTTACCCGTTCTTCTAGCAGATACTGCAGGTCGAACTCCAAGGAGTAAAACTCGATGGGGAAGGAGCAGGGGTTCTTCACCACCACGTCGGCCTCGTCGCCCGCGGCATAAGGCAGGAGGGGCCCCAGTTCCAGAATGGAAGGGTTGAACTCCAGGCGTGGCTCAAGGCCTTGTCCGGAGACGGTCAGCCTCAGCTTCTGGGTGCTCTGGGCAATGCTCAGGATGATGTCGTGGCGGTAGGACTTCTACGGAGACAAACATTGGAGGGGATCGGTCATTATGGGCAATCCCCGAGTGACGACTGACTCCGAACTAAAAACGGGGTAGGACTGGATGGACTTGGGGGGTCCCTTCCAAATCTATGGTACTATATCTATCATATATATGTATATATATATATACATATAGAGAGAGAGAGAGAGAGAGAGAGAGAGAGAGAGTTACTGACATCCAATTCACAAGCAACTCCTAGTGAAGACCAGGGCTGAACTGGATGGCCTTTGGGTGTTAGGAATGGTGGGAGCCGGTCCAAAACGCCTGGAGGAGGGGCAAAGTATTCCGACGCCTGCCTTAGGGCCATAAGCCGGATGAGTGCCCAAGACCCAGTGCTTCTATCACCCACCCCCACCCCGCCCGCCCGCCACATGAAGAACAGCAGACCTGGGATGTCCAGGGCAGGGTGTGCCTTCCTCGCGCCTACCTCTTCCCTCGGGGCAAACTTGACCTGCACGTTGAGCCGCTCTCCGGGGCCCAGGATCCCGTAGGGAGGGATCATCTCAAAGACAAAAGGCTTATTCTTGAGTTCGTGGCGCAACTTCCGACGCAAGGCCGCTGGCATGTGCTTGTCCACCTGAGGAGAAGCAACCAAGTCACTGACCAAAACAGGGCCTCTGCGGCAAGAAGACTTCTGGGCTCACCTGGAAACAGGCTTCACCCCCCAGAGGTCTTCAGCATTGCCAGAGGCAACCAAAGGCTGCTTATGTGGACCAGGCAGGCCGGGGAAAGAGCCGTGTTTTGTCTTTGGGTGATGAATGGATTGAATCAGTTGTATGTTTGGGACCTGGCTGGGGCCTAGAAAGGCCTGGCAAGGCTGAAGACACCACGCCAAAAATGGAAGCTAGAAAGCGGCATTGCGGAGAAGAAAGGAGGTGAAGGATTTAATGAAGGGTGGCACGCACAGGGCTAATGAGCGTGGGCCTGAGAACTCTGGGGCGTAAACAACACCTGTTTGCATAGAGAGAGACAACGTTGCCTTCAGAAAGAAGCTTAAGCAACTGCTCTGTTCTGGGACGGCTGAGGTTCCAGCCAGGCCCGGATTAACCAATTTTGGTGCCTTAGGCCATGGAATTACGCCCCCAAACCAACCTCTACCCCCCCACACACACACATACCTCCTCATGGCTCTCGGGCGACCTTTCTTCTTCCTCCACACGCCCCGGGGGTGAGCCTTCCCTTCCTTCCTCCGCCTCCTCGCCATGCGTCCGGCTTCTTTGAGTCAAGGAAGCCGGGCGCGCCATAGAGGAGGAGTAAGGGAAGCACATGGCGAGGAGGAAGGAAGGGAAGGCTCGCCCCCGGGGCGCGCTGAGGAAGAAGGAGGTGCGTGGAGCCGCGAGGAGGAGGTGGGGGGGGAGCCAAGGAGTGCAGCAAAGGGGGGCGCAGGGGGGCGTGGATGGCGCACAGGTGCAGAAGCGCCCAAGATTGACTTTTAAAAAAATTAATTGGGGGTCCGGATCTGGCGCCCCCCCTCGGCTGCGCCCCTAGTGTGGCCTTATGGGTGATCCGGGCCTGGCTCCAGCAAGTCTGAGCTGAAGGACAGGATATCATCTAAATAACCAAAGACTAGCTAACCAAAAATCGCTCCATAAGGAGACCGTTTTCCTTTTCGATTGTGTGGCAGATCCGCAAGGAATGCACCATTGGTCCACCTGCCTCTCTTTTCCGGCAGCCGGCCGGGAAAGGGATGGTGAGTAGGAAGGAGTGGATGTTGAGTAGATGTGATGTTTCCCCTTTGTCCGTGAAAGCAAATCGCTCTCCGAAAACCAGTTTCTTTCTCTGAAGGTGCCTGATGCGCTCTGTCCCACTGAGAAGGGATTGGGGAACGTGTTCAAGGTTCAAGAAGTATTCGTGGCATTTGGATGAAGGAGACATCCTCCGCCTTCAGGAGCCCAGACGGAGAATGCGCAGAATACAACTTCTTTTCTCTGGCTCCATCTCTCCCCCGCCCCTTCCCATTGCAAAGACCGTGCTTTGTCCCATCCCCTTGCTTGTGACTGGCACAAGGCCTGGCTAGTACTTGGATGGGCCGCCAGGGGCCGCCACACCTCTGAGCAGCCTTCCTGCCTTGGTTCTCATATGCCTGGAAAGGACTGGAAGCCGGGGGCCGAGGAAAGGGGAAAGAAAGGGAAGCCTGCTTTACCTTCTTCATTTGCTCGCTGCTGTGAGCAAACCACTCGCAGTTCACCTGCAGCTGGTTGTGAAGCTGGATGGTCTCCACTTGGCACTGGCCGCACTGGACCGCGGAGAAGTCCAGGTTGTCGTTGGACATGCAGAGGGACGGCATGATCACGGTGGCCCGGAAGGAGACGTGGAAGGTGGGCCCAGAGATCACCTGGAATCATACAAGTTGGAAGAGACCCCAGAGGCCGTCTAGCTCAAGCCCATTCTGCCAGGCCCGAAAAGCACCATCACAGCCTTCCTCTGCTAAAAAGCCTCTCCGCAAGGAAAGCGCCTCCACCAAACTCTGGGCCGGCAGTTCCTCCTGATCTTGAATGGAGTCTCCTTCCTTGTCACTTGAACCCATGGCTCCATTGAGTCCTAGTCTCCAGGGCAGCAGAAAATAAGCCTCTCCCTCTCAGGCCTGGATCACTACCTTTTGCCGCCCTAGGCCACAGCTCAGAATTACGCCCCCCCCCCAATTGACTGCCGCCGGCGCCGCTGCAGTCCTCCTGCTTCTGCTATGCCTTAGCAGAAGCAGGAAAAGGTAGCGCCGCGACGGCAGCCAATCGGGGGCACCTGAGGCGGTGCTTAGCTGCTAAGCGCCGCCCCCGGCAACCCCCATTGGCTGCCACCGCCATGCCAGTCCCTCCTGCTTCTGCTAAGTTAGCAGAGGCAGGAAAAGGTAGCGCGGCAGCGGCAGCAGCAGCCAGCCTGGAAACTGCGGCGCCACCCCCCCCCTGCACTCTCCTCCTCGCCGTGGCTCGGCTCCTCCCACTCCCTCCCTCCCTCCTCAACTTCAAGCCACCACGCGCACGGAGGCGAAAGGAAGGTGCCGTGGGCGCCATTTAAATTTTTTTTAAAAAAAATGTTTTTAATTGGGGGGTCTGGATTTGCTGCCTCCCCATGGCCATGGCCTAGGGTGGCCTTATGGATGATCCGGGCCTGCTCCCTCTTGCTTATGACATCCTTTTGCTTATTTATACATAGCTATGAAGTCTCCTCTCAACCTTCTCTTCTGAGGCTAAACAGACCCATTGTGGTCAGGCTCCCTTGAAAAGGAACGGCAAGGAGACCGAGGGGCCTCGACCGACCTCCAGAACAGAGCAGACCGTGCTGCTGACCGTGCAGTTGCTCAGGGGCCAGTTTCCTCCCTCTGCTTCCTTTTCCCAAACCCTGAAGGACTTTATCCTGACCCACCAGGTCCAGGAGAGAGCGTGCCCGTAAAGAAAGGGGTCGGATCCCATTTGGGGTTGCTACCGGCACCGCCGTCCCTCTCTTTGCCTTCTGGCCAGGGCCCGAAGCCTGTGGTGTGCCTCTGGGGCTGACTGCGGGAAGCCAGGGAAGGAGGGAGGGAGGCTGCGCAGGGTGGGCATCATCACCTTGATGGGCAGGACGACCTCCACTTCTCCCAGGGGCCGGTTGGCGCTCCTCGGGTCAAAGAGCACGGAAAAGGTCTCCGTTTCGCAGAAGGGAAGGTTCTTCACACGATCCAACCCGGTGGAGAAACCTGTCTCCAAACAGCAACAGAATTCTCCCTCAGGATAGATATGTGGGGGGGGGAGAGGGGCAGCAAGAGGGGGCTGGCACTCCATCTCCTGGGCCTCCTGAAAACACTCGTGCGGGAAGGAAAGGGAAGGAAATGGCCTTGATTGGAAAAGGCTTGAGGATGCCTCCCGATGCCTGTTCCCTTTTTACCTGAGTCCTGCAGGGTCTGTGTGTCTGCATAAAAAGAGACAGGGAAGGGGCTGGTGTTGGTGATTTTGACGATGTGGCTCCGGACGGTGCTCAGGATGATGTAGCCAAAGTCCAGGATGTACTCCGGGAGTTGCGCCCTGGGAAGGAGGGAGGGAGGCTTGGAGAACCTCTTGACGGATCCTTGGGCAGACCTCCTTGAACCTGAACTGCCTCCAAGGGCTGAATAAGTAGCAGCATTCCCCCCCCCCCTGCCCCCCACTACAGGCGAACCCTTCCCCAAAACCCAGCCAATGAAGGCTGCCTCCCTATCGGACACACTCCTCGTTTGCAGCCCATCCACCTACTTGATCCCCTTTTCACCCAAACGCCACACAGATGAACAAGAATAGTACATTCACTAAGGAAAGGGTCTCTAATGTAAAAACGGTTTCAAAAGCTAGTTTTCCAGAAACGTAACAAAAAGCAAGAACAAACTCTGAATAGGAATTCCAAAAACCACTTAATTAAGGCAAAAGCAAGAAGCTGTATTCCAAGGGGTGTTGCACTTAAACCAGGCCCAGATTACCCATAAGGCCACCCTAGGCCAGAGCCTAGGGCGGCACCTTTGGGGGGGCAGCAGATCTGGACCCCCCAAAAAAGTTTTTAATTTTTTTTAAAAAATCCAGAAAAAAATTCAAAACAAATTCAGGTTAAAAAAGTGCCTATGCGTGCGGCGGCGGAAGCGCCCCCTCCCTGCTGCTTTTGCCGGCCCCGCCCCTCATCCTTCAGTCAGTGAAGGAAGAGAGGCGGTGCCGGCACGAGCAGCGGGGAGGGGGCCTAGAACTTCCCTTCGCCACCTCCTGACGCGCGAGAGAGGAGGGGGCGGAGCGAAGTCCCGGCGCCGCCCCCTCCCTGCTGCTCACGGCGGCACCGCCCCTCTTCCTTCAGTCAGTGAAGGAAGAGGGGCGGGGCCGGCACAAGCAGCGGGGGTGCCCCCGCAAGCGGTCCCACCCCCGGAGCGGGGGCGGGACTTCAGGAGTGTGGCCCAGGGTGCCACAATCGCATAATCCGGGCCTGACTTAAACTAGAATTATTTATTTATTTATTTATTTATTAACTTTGATTTAGTATACCGCTCACACCGGAGCTCAGAGCGGTTTACAGAAGAAGCATAAACACCGTGAGTAATAAAACAGATTAAACAGTTAAAACACATTAAACATCAAAGCAGTTAAAACATATTAAAACACTAGCCCTCAGCACAGGCTGGGGGGACAAGATAATAATCTGGGGGCCATAGGCGGCATGGCACACAGTGTGGTTGAGTTAAGGGCCGAACGCCTTCCTAAAGAGCCAAGTCTTCAAGGCCTTGCGGAAGGGCAGAAGAGCGCGGATGGCGCGGATCTCCTCCGGGAGGCCGTTCCAGAGACTTGGGGCAGCTACAGAGAATGCCCTCCGCCGTGTAGTGGGAAGGCACCTCAAGGAGGTTGAGCTCCTCAGAGCGCAGTGATCTCGCGGGCACATAAGGGGTAAGTCGCTCCCTCAGGTACACTGGCCCCAAACCATAGATGGCCTTAAAGGTGAGAACTAACACCTTGAAGAGGACCCGAATTCAATCGGAAGCCAGTGCAGCTCGCGCAGGAGTGGGGTCGCGGTCAGATCTTGCAGCACCTAGGAGGAGGCGTGCTGCGGCGTGCTGCACTAACTTAAGCTTCCGGATCATCGACAAGGGAAGGCCAATGTAGAGCGCATTACAGTAATCGAGCCTCGAGATGACCGTGGCTTGGATCACCGTAGCAAGGTCGCGTTGGGAGAGGTAGGGAGCCAGGCGCTTAGCCAACCGTAGGTGGTAGAATGCTGTCCTGCAGGTGCAGCCAATCTGCTCCTCCATGGACAGGTGGGCGTCAGCCGGACCCCCATACTTTTTACCGATGGCTGCGGGCCGAGGGCCCCCCCATCGTAAGTTGGCAACTGGGTCACTACCCCCCCCCCCCCCGGGCGGCCCAGCCACAAGATCTCCGTCTTCGCCGGGTTCACCTTCAACTTACTGGCTCGCAGCCATCCAGTAACGGCTTCAAGGCAAAGATGGAAATTATCGGGTACAGAGACTGCCCCGGGGTCCAACCTCAGAATGAGCTGGGTATCATCAGCGTACTGATGACACTCCAGCCCAAAACTCCGTACCAGTTGGGCGAGTAGACCCGAAAGCTTGAAAACATGAATATGACTCTAATCCCAAAGGCTTGAAACACAATTCATAATCCAAACAGGATACCTGTAACTTAAACAGGAAACCCAGACCCAAGAACAGAACTCCAAACTCGGAGCTCCCAAGACAGGCAACTTGACACATGAAAATCCAATGCTGATCTCCGCACCGAACATTGTCTCCCATTCCTTAAGAATGCTCCCTCTGGCCCTTGACATCATTCCTTCTCACACCTGGGTTGCCTTTGTTTACCTTCCAGTCTCTGGGAACAATGAGTTTGTTTCTGTTTCACGTTGTCCCTTTTGAGCTGCAAACACTGGGGTATCTGTCACCCTCCTGGCCTCTCCCACATTCCTTTCAGAGCCAATCCCTGGCTGAGTCTCATGACAATATTCCCACTGACTCGAAAAATACTTTTGCTTTCCCCCACAGGCTCAACCAGAAAATCCTCATCCTCAGAGATTTCAACACCCTCCGGCACTCACTTGACCAGCTTCCGGCGCACTTTTTGGCTGATGCCGAGGGAGCCCTCCAGAGTGTCGTTGCCAGCCAGGAGCCGCTGCTGCTCCAGGGCATACTCTCGGATCAGCAGCCTCTCCACTTCCATCTGCAGCTGGATGTCCATCTGTGGAAGCCAAGAAGACCACGGTCAGCAAGACGCCCTTCCGCCTTCAACATGGCCGGGTGGGCAGAAGGGCATCATGGGAGTTGAGCGCCCTCCAATAGGATGACTCCTCCCCCCTCCATCTCTTATTTTCCTAATACAATTTGCATTGATAAAATACAGGAAATATAGGGTCTCCCTGAGTCTGAAATGCCTTGAAGGCACACAACAACAACAACAACATGAATTAACTTGACTCTCTCATCACCCAAAATACTGGGAAGTTTATGTTGGTTGAAACACCAACACGCGTTTTTCAAACCCTAGTTTGGCCCCGCAATAGTCAGAGGGACCCAGAACCAGTTCGCAGCTTAACAAGCTTGAGGAGCCCTGGTCTAAATCCTCAAAAATGGCTGCTGCGTCAGGCTTCTTCCTGGCTCAGTTCACAAACCAAGAGGCCGAGGAGAGGGGGCAATCTGGCCTTACGGGCTCCTCCGTGGGCGCTTCCTCCGAGTTGCTGATGGAATCCTTCTGTGATTCCTGCTCCATCCGCTGCCGGGCTTCTCTGAGGAGCGTGCTGTACCGTTCGTTTCCTGCAAAAGAGCCAGGCAGCGCATCAGGAGCAGAGCCAAGAGGGAGGGAGGGAGGGGCACAGCAGGGGCGGTCTAAGGTTATTTTATATGGTAAGCGAACATTACTTTGGCGCCCCCTTTGTCTCCGCCCCCTTTCCCTTTGTCTCCGCCCCCTTTCCCTTTGCCTCCGCCCCCTGCCTGCCCAATTGCGTCACGTGACGTGTTTACAGGCTTCTGCGCCTGCAGGAGCTTCTGCGCATGCCCAGAAGCTCCTGCAGGCGCAGAAGCCTGTAAACACGTCACGTCACCCCTCCGTCCGTATCCGGCACGCCGGGGCGGAGGCAAAGGGAGAGGCTTAACCTCTCCCTTTGCCTCCGCCCCCTGCATGCCGATTACGGATGGAGTGCTGACGTGATGTGTTTACAGGCTTCAGCTTCTGCGCCTGCAGGAGCTTCTGGGCATGCGCAGTGGCTCCGGAGCTCAACTTCAGCTCCGGAGCCACTGTGCATGCGCGAAAATCTCCGCACATCCCCAGAAGTTCCTGCAGGCCAGGCGCTGAAGCGGACGCAGCAGCAGGGAGGTTTGCTACGGCGGCGTGGCCGGCGTGGCGGCGCCCTTCCCAGAAGTTGGCGCCCTAAGCGGCTGCTTACTTTGCGTATACGTCGGACCGCCCCTGGGGCACAGACCTTGTCACACTGGGATATAGGGCCGGGCTTTAGCAGAGGGATAAACTGTAGAAAATCTTCACAATCGAAAGGTCAACAGTTCAAGCCTGGGTTGGGGTGAGCTCCCAACCGTCAGCCCAGCCTCCCTTCAGCTCGAAAACATTAATGTGAGGAAATAAATGTGTACCACTTTGGCGGGGAGGTGATCAAAGGCGCCCATGCGGACTTGCCAATCAGGAGAGCGTCTAAAAACAACAAAGCTCCTTGGCATGGAAGATGGAGCGACAGCACCCCCTGTGGCTGGAGTCGAGCACAGCCTCCAGATGTCAGAGATGGAATAACACGGGAAGCCTTTGCCTCTGTTCATGCATTGTCTGGCCTTGTTAACTGTAGAATGCAGTGTTTTCCAACCAGTGTGCTGTGGCACCCTAGTGTGCCGTGAGCGATCATCAGGTGTGCCGTGGGAAATTGGAACCTCCAATCCCCTTCCTTCCCCCTCCTGCCGAACACTTTTCCTTCTCCACTCGGGCTCCCTTCTTCCCAGCCTCGCTCTGCTCGCTTTGCCTCGCTTTGCTCTGGGGCGAGTCTCCACAGTAGCGCCCGCATGGGTCACGCCTTCCTCCCCCCCCCCCCCGAACATGCTCACACTGCCCCCTCGGATCAAAATGACGGCAGAAGTGTCAGTGTAGAAGAAAAAGTAAGTGTTGGGCAGAGCTGTTTCTGTATATTATTATCATTATTCCTGTGTGGCTATCACCAATTGCTAAACCTTTTTTGGATTATTCCTCTCCTACTTTTTTCATATATGTTATGTGTTTTTTGCTTATGCTTTGGACTCTTGTGTGGTGCTGTGGTCATGGGTGGCTCCAGGCCTGGAGTGCGACAGTATATCCCAATGTGATAATAAGGTCTTTCTTAGTGGAGGAGAAAACCCCTTTTCTATCCTCCTCTACATTTTCTCAAAATGTGTGTATATGTGTGTGTGTACACACACACACATACATTTTGAGAAAACGTAGACACACACACATACAATATTTCATCTTTTTCATCCTATTAATTACACTTGATTTCTTCTGCTGCACATACACATCAGCATCTCATGCCCATGTCCTTGAATATTGGTATAACATATATAATGCGTACGTTTACAATTCTTTTGACTGCACTTTAACCTTAACTTAAGGATATTTCATTAATTTTTCTCGTTAAAAACTTCCCATCCCAACATCTCACCAACCAGCACCTGGACTATGTATTTTCTCTGTATCATTATCCTTAACCATGTACACCATTTCCTGAGTTTTGGGACAATATTTACACTGACTTCACCACTTTCTTTCCATTCCGTACCGGTCCACCTGTATATCTTCCCAAATGGCATATGCCAGGGCTGCCCAACTGGCGGCCCGGGGCGGCTACACAAAAATATATACACACATACCAAGTAAACACACACATACACACACACACATATATAAACCCCCAGCCCCTTCCCTACGGCCCCAAACATAAGCTTTTTAATAAAAAATAAAAATTGAAAAATAAAAGAAATAATAAAAATTTAAAAACCCTACTTCCGGGTTCGAGCAAGTATCGCGAGAATACGCAATCCACACGGATTTTGCTGTCAACGTATTCTCGCGATACTCTTCGGCTACTCTACTACTGGATCGCTGAGGCCCACAGACGCGATTAGGACCTTCTTCGACTCGGTCGGTCGTCGCCTCTCCCGTCGTCCGGGTACTCCTGGATCCTGCGCGTTTGGAAAAGGTAGGCCGAAGCAGGGGCTCCTCAGGGGCTCCTCATTCCCTCCCCCATCTCCCCTCATGTATTAAATATAAAATTAAATATATTTAAAGATGAAATAAGGGGAGATGGGATACATTAAAATAAGGGGAGAGGGGAGGATGGAATTAAATATATTTAATATTAAATCAAAATAAGGGGAGAGGGGAGAGGACGCCGAGGAGAGGGCGGAGCCGGGGGCGGAGCCGGGGGCGGGGGCAGAACCTACGGCCCCCCAGGTCATCAGTGACCGGAATTCAGGCCCCTGGGCCGGTAGAAGTTGGACAGCCCTGGCATATGCTACGGTTTCAGATTGGACCACCCGATTATAAATACAGCTGTTCCAATACAGTTGCCTCTACCTCGGAAGTTCCTGGGCAGGTCCAGGCAGATCCTGGGGAAGATGCCCTCCCCTTTCAAGGTGATCCTGTCGGGTTCCAGGTGGGCCACTTGGATCCGGAACGTCCTTTGGAAGACCTCGGGGACGCCCGGCAGGTAATAGATCTTCAGCACCTGCTCCTTTCCTGACTCGATATAACTCTAGAAGAGGGAGAAGGAGGCTGCTGAAGAGGCGGAAAGGAGCCTCACGCGGTCGGCAGGCGGAGAAGCCACTGTGTCCTTTGGATGGGAGGGAGGGAGGGCAGCGCAACACAGGAAGGACGCCTTGCCCTAAGAGCGACTGCACTCCCGAGCACTTTCTCTGCCTTAGAAAACAGTCTGGATCAGCAAGACGGTCAGAAACAGGCTGCACGAGCACAGTCTTGCATTGTGAAAAAGCATCTGTGTTGTACTCAGTTTTCAACATATTATATTAAGCCATTCCTATGTCTTTCCATGCTTTCAGTTATACTCTTCGTTCCATCCCAACATGGCTTCTTGCACACACCTCCTTTTAACATGTGTTTAGGATGTACACCCCGTATATACTCGAGTATAAGCCAAGTTTTTCACCCCTTTCTTAAGCTGAAAAAGCCCCCCTCACTCATACTCGAGTCAAGGTTATTTATTATTTTACTCAGTTGTTGTTATTATTACATTTATTATTTTGTTATATTATTTTTAATTTTATTTACTTTATTTATTATTAATATATTTATTATGTTACTCTATTAATATTACATTTCCATTATTTTACGCCATTATTATTTCCAGCATTTTTACCCCGCTCTTCTCAACCCCCGAGGGAGGGGGGACTCAGAGCGGCTTCCAAAAAGGGACAATTGGATGCCCACACAGTAAAACACAATATAAAACCCCCAAAACATTCAGCATTAAGATACATTAAAATACAATTACATTAACACATCATACGCAATCAATTAAGTTAAGAACAGTGTTCCGTCCATAAAAAGCATTGAGCCCTATTCATCCACTTTCCATTAAAATCCAGTCTAAAATGCTGCCTTGTCCTAGTGTGCAAACGCCTGGTCCCATAGCTAGGATTTCACTTTTTTCCTGAATGCCAGGAGGGATGGAATTGATCGTATATCGCTTGGAAGCACATTCCACAGACAGGGAGCCACCACCGAGAAGGCCCTCTCCTTCGTCCCCACCAACTGCGTTTGAGAAGTTGGCAGGAGTGAGAGCAGGGACTCTCCGGATGATCTTAAATTACGAGGTGGGACGTAGCGACAGATGCATTCGGACAAGTAAGCTGGGCCAGAACCGTATAGAGCTTTAAAGGCCAAACCAGCACTTTGAATTGACCTCGGAAGTGGACAGGCAGCCAGTGGAGCTGACACAGCAGGGGGTGCTATGCTCCTGTATGTAGCTCCTGTTAGTAGTCTGGCTGCCGCCCGTTGGACTAGTTGCAATTTCCGAACTGTCTTCAAAGGCAGCCCACGTAGAGTGCGTTGCAGTAATCTATTCGAGGATGTGACCAGAGCGTGGACGACCGTAGCCAGATCAGACTTCCCAAGGTACGGGCGCAGCTGGCGCACGAGTCTTAACTGTGCAAAAGCTCCCCTGGCCACCGCCGAGACCTGGGGTTCCAGGCTCAGCGAGGAGTCCAGGATCACTCCCAAGCTGCGAACCTGCATCTTCAGGGGGAGTGTAACCCCATCCAACACAGGCTGTGACCCTATGCCCTGTTTGGCCTTTTGACTGACCAGGAGGACCTCTGTCTTGTCTGGATTAAGTTTCAATTTGCTAGCCCTCATCCAGTCCAACAGAGCAGCCAAGCACCGGTTCAAGGTCTGGACAGCCTCCTTGGTGACCGGTGGGAAGGAGCGACAGATCTGGACGTCATCTGCGTACAGGTAACACCTTACTCCGAAACTTCGAATGATCTCTCCCAGCGGTTTCATGTAGATGTTAAATAACATCGGGGACAGAACTGAACCCTGAGGGACTCCACAAGACAACGGTTGCGGAGCCGAACAGGTGTCACCCAGTAACAACTTCTGGGTCCGACCCTCCAGGAAGGATTGGAGCCACTGCAATATTATTATTATTATTATTACTATTATTACATTTATTTATTATTATTATTATTATTATTTATTAGTTAGGATTATTAAATATTTATTATGTTACATTGAAGAAGGATAGAATAATGGTTGAATCAGAGTCAGACAATCTTATCTTAAGTTACAGTTTTTATATATATATATATATATATATATATATATATATATATATATATATATATATTCAAAAACATTGAACCCACTGATGCCTCAATTAATGTAATTTTATTGGTATCTGTTTTATATTTTGAAATTTCCCACCATATTACTCGAGTCAATACGTTTTCCCAGGTTTTTGTGGTAAAATTAGGTGCCTTGGTTTATATTCTGATTGGCTTATATTTGAATATATACGGTAACTTTTTTCATGTCAGGAGCAATTTGAAAAACTGCAAGTTGCTTCTGGTGTGAGAGAATCGGCCTGGATGTTTTGCTGTTTTACCATCCTCGCGGGAGGCTTCTCTCATGTCCCCTTTGCATGGGGAGCTGGACCTGACAGAGGGAGCTCATCCGTGCTCTCCCTGGATTCGAACCTGCGACCTGTCGGTAACTATTGTGTTGCCTGATGGTTTGTTGACTGTAATAAAAGGCATATTGTACTGCACGGTGTTTCGGAGAATGAGTCCAAATCCTCCCAAGCCCGTGCTCAATTCAGTCAAGGGCCCTGCAAGAGGCTTCCTTCTTCCTTTGCAGGACTCAGAAGTGCTACAAGCCACGTGTTCCGTGAGAGCCACGTCTGTTCCCACTCACCGTCACGGGCAGCGTCAGGGGAACTCCAGGCGGAGGGTTTTCAGCGGACGTCAAGACGTTGTCGAGAACGGAATACGCAAACCCAACTTTCCCCGTGTTCCTCAGGATAATCTCTGCCACGGAAATGTGGTTAAAGAGCTGAGCGAGAGAGAAAGAAAGAAAGGAGGGATCCTGAATGGGATTGGGATGGTGAAGGACCCAGGAAGAGGTCAATGGGAGCAATAATAAGACCCCGGGGAAAGGCGCACAGCCCACACAAGGCCTGTGTCTCTCTCAGGAATACCCTACTGACTTGAGTCTAATGCATCATTGAATCTCATGCATACCTCCATTGCAAAAACCCTGAAACCAAGGCAAGTATTTGCTGCTGAAGGTGTTGCGTAGCAGTAAAAGGTGTCATTTGACCATGACAGGAAATGTTCGGGTGCATCTCTGCTGTAGAAGGAACCCACACCAAACTACAAATCCCAGGATCCCAGAGCATTGACACACGGCCATTAAATTAGAGGTGAGGTCCCTCAAGTAGGAGCTCCACATGTCCCTGAAGAAGATCCCCCTTTGGCTTGGACTCAGCACTGAGTGTGGCATGACACAAATCTCATGCACATCTTGATCTCAATGAGGTCGTTTAGCCCCAAAAGGTGAGCACAGGACTTGAGTCAAGATGGCTGCTGGTGTCAGGGACTGGGGCATAAACAGAAGCCACGTGTTTGCAGGTGAAGCAGCTCTCCTGCTGCCCAAGAGCAAAGGCCCCACCTGGAGACCCTCTGAAGGAATGACCCTTCTGGTGCAGAGGCCAAGGGCCATGGCAAGGAGGAGGAGGAGGCAGGCCCAGATTACCCATAAGGCCACCCTAGGCCATGGCCTAGGGGCGTAAGCCGAGGGGGGCGCATTTCACGGACCAAAAAAAATGTTGATACAAAACCGCAATGCGCGGCATGATGACTCTCTCTCTCTCTCTCTCTCTCTCGGGGGAGGGCGGGGGGAGAGTGCTGCGAGGGGGCAGGGGGAGTAGGGAATGGCGCCCCCCCGCCATCGCCCCCGCCCCTTTGTCAAGGAAGGAGGGCGCAAGGAGGATGAGGCAGAGGGAAGCCCTGCCGTCCGGGGCCGCTGCCAGGCACGCACACGCGGCAGGAGGGCGCAAGCGCCTCTGCCTCCTTCCTGGGTGCTGGCTCCGGAAGGCCCAGGGGCCAGGAAGGGGCCTGGGAGTGGCTCCCTGAGCTCCTGCCTGGCCCAGCTGAACAAGGGCGCCGAGCCGGGCCTGGGCGAGGCCTTGCTGGCCCTCCGCACACAGCACATCAAGGAGGCTGGCGGCATCACCCACTTCCGTGAGCGCGGGGGGCTGGTGCCGCTGCTGAGGGTCCTGTCCGGCCCCCCCAGGCCCTGCCACACCCTCGACCTCGTCCTCAGCATCCTGGGCAACTGCTGCACCGAAGGCGGGAGCCGGGCCCGCGTGCGCCAGCTGGTGAGTGAGGAGAGGCAGGCAGAAAAAGGGAATGTGTGTGTGTGTGGGGGGGGGGTGCGGTAGAGGTTGGTTTGGGGGCATTGTTCCAAAGTGTAGCCTAGGGCGCCAAAAGGGGTTAATCCGGGCCTGGGAGGAGGAGGAGGAGGAGGCACACCTGTCTCCAAGAGCTCAACGGAGGATCCCTTGGTTGTATTATGATCTAAGTTGCAGAGAGGGCTGGGGAGTGAAGCAGGGCAGGAGCGGCCGAGGCTCTGAATGGCTACCTGGAGTCCATAGTCAATCTCCTTCCGGTCGAAGGCATAGCTGACCAGGGAGGCCTCTCCGCTCAGGTAGACCTCGTAGGTGGGGCCCCCTTCCACTTCGCAGAGGGCTTTCACGCGAGCGACGATGTCGGCGTGGCCGTAGAAGGTGAAGGACATCTTCTGGGTCTCCTTGGGCAACAGGGTCCCAAAGAGGGGCATGACGTCAAACACCTGGCGGGGAGGAGAGAGGCAATGGCAGCACGAGAGACAGTTCCCCAAGCAATGGACACGCCTGACCCTCAACCAGGAATGGCAATCCTACCGGCTGTTAGGAATTGTGGGAGTTGAAGTCCAAAACAGACCTGGAGGGAAGGAGGGTCCAAGTTGGCCCATGCCTGGTTTACTTTGGCCATTGTGATGTGGGCCCCGTCCCCCATCCCCCCACCATCCCAAGCCCCCTGTGATCTGGATGCCACGGGGCCCGGCTGCTCACCTCTTCCACGCCGGTCAGGTGCTGCTCCTCCGAGTCCACGCACCACAAGATCTCCTTGGCCTCCGGCGGGCTCTTCTTCGGGATCTCCTCCACTGATTCATCCGCAGCTCCTGCTGGCACGCACTAAGAAAGCAGAAGAGCAGAAATACGCGGCGAGTAGGCCAAGAGTATGCATCCCATCCAAAATCCCGTTGCTGCTGCCTCCTCCTGGGGAATGCTGGGGCTTGTAGTTGAGGGGAGGGGCTAAAAATACTCCACCAGAGAGGCTGTCTTCCTCCCTAGTTGGCTTGGGAGCCCAATGGCTTCAGGGCCATCTCTTCCACCACCGTGTAGGTCTTCCAGGTTAGATGTGCCGGGTTAAGGGGCAGTAACACTATGATATTTGTCCCTGGGTCCTTTCCATTTGGCTCTATCATAAAAGTGTGCGCGCAAAGTTCTCGAGAGGGTGGGGGCCTCTCAGCTCCAGGGGTTCTTGGATGACCCTGATGATCTTGACCTGTGGCAGCCTGGTTTCAGGCCTGGCCATAGTAGAGAGATGGCTTGGGTGGCCTTGGTGGATGACCCCTGCAGGCAGAGAGCTAGGCAGGGGGAGAGTGTGTCAGGCCCTAAGCCCCACAAGCCTCAGTTTCCCATGAACAATACTGTAGCCATGTTGGCTTTAAGATTCCTTCCAGGCCTGCTTGCCTTTCTCATGAGAACCTGGTACCAAGCAAGCAGGGTGAAGCGGTCAAGGTTACCAAAGCTATCCCGGGCGATAAGCGGAGAGGCCCGGGACTGAGAAGAGCCTAACTCCTCTTTGCAGCTGGAGACACTAATTGGGTTTACATTCTTGAGGAGCTGAGGTAGTTAAAACAACAGCTACCACTCGTCATGCCCACTTTGACACTCGGCGCGACTTGCGTGGCTGAGATCAAGAGTATAACCGTGTAGAGTTGGCCTTGTGTCTCATCTCGTGCCAACAGCGCATCCTGATTGATACGGGACTATTTACTCACTGCTTGGTTCCTGAGAATTGCTGCTATTGAAAGCACTATAAGATTGCTTTCAACCTCTTTCCTTTACCTTTATTCTAAATAAACCAGTTGTACCTTCGCTGACTGTGTGGTTGATCAAGGGAGGTCTTGTCCCAGGGCCTAGAGGGCGACAGAGTGTCCTTGCTGGTTCTCTTGGACATCTCAGCAACTTTTAATCCCATTGACCATTGTCTCCTTCTGGGGCAGCACCCTGGAATGGGTCTTGGGGGCATTGCATTGCCGGGACTCCCCCACTCCTTCCTGGAGGATTGCTTGCAGGACCCCAAAAGCCTTTGACTTTTGGGGTCCTCCAAGGCTCCATTGTATCTTCCATGCTCTGCAACATCGACATGAAAGTGATGGGTGAGGTCATCTGGAGTCCGGTGCCATCTGTACGTAGGTGACACAAAAGCTTCCTTTCCAATGAATTCCAAGGAATCTCTCTGGATCCTGGACCGGTGCCTGGCAGCTGTGCCGGACTCAGGGCCAACCAACTAAAAGCTCAGTCCAGACAAGACAGAGGCCCTCCTGGTCATTCACGAGGGTGATCGGGGTATAGGATGGGCTTGACAGGGTCACACTCCCCTGAGGACACAGGTCCACAGCCTGGGGGTCCTCCTGGACTCAGGGCTGGTGCTTGATGTACTCAGATGTTGGTGGTGGCCGGGAGGGCCTTCACACAGAAGAGATGGCCCTGAAGCCATTGGGATCCCAAGCCAAGTAGGGAGGAAGACAGCCCTTCCCTGGGTTCATGGGCACCCGTGTTAATGGACGCAACAAGCCCTTCACTTCATGGTGGCCAGGATCACACTAGAGCTGGAAGAGGAGGCCAAGAGCAGGGGTGCTCACACTTTTTCAGCATGGGAGCTACTGATTAAAAAACCAAGTCCCAAAGATCACCTGCCCAGAAATGTAAAACGTATAACTATTTTCTTATTTATTTATTAATATTTATTATTCATCTTTATGTACCGCTCCTTCCAGCAGGCTCGGGCAGTTTACATGAAATGAAGTTGTAAAACATCAACTTTTCAATTTAATAACAACAATATAAAACAACAATATAAAAATACATCCAACCACCCCATTTCTCCCACACTGCCATATTACCACACATATTATCAGCCAGAAAGTAAGAAGAGAGGCTTTTGAACTGCAAGGCCATTTAATACTCAGCAAGGTAAACAAGGGGCATGCAAAAATGCATCCAACCACCCCATTTCTCCCACATTTCCATATTCCCCAACATATATTTCTCAAGGAACAAAGCAAGCAGAGAGGCTTTGGAGCTAAAAGGCCATTTTTAAACATTAAAAATAAACAAAGAGACATGCCACAGATCAAGCACCCACCCCAAAGTAAAAAGACCGACCTTTGAGATGCAGTAAGGAAATGACTCCAAAGCGTCCTTCTTCTCCTCCTCCCTCGTTGCTCCTATTTCCACGCCCCCAGCATGTGTGCCGCCTCCAAGAGCTCACGAGAAGTCCGAGAGGCAGAATGGGCACTTCTGCGCATGCGCGCGGGGCCAGCCATTCATCGCGTCATCCAGGCCCGCCCCCTTTGGTCTCCTGCGACTCTGAGTGGCTGGAGAAGGACGGAGGGAGGAGGAGGAATCCAAAAGGGGGCCTACTCTGCCCCTTGGACTCTGGAGCTTTTGGAGGCGGCGCGCGAGCAGGGAGCGGGAAGGAGCAATGAGGGAGGACTTCTTTGCAGCGTGCAGGGACGTGTGAAGAGGACCAACAGCAAAAAAAACCTGGTCAGGCGCCTGAAGATCACCAGGATGAGGCCCGAAGATCACCCTGGTGATCGCGATCACCGTTCTGAGCACCCCTGGCCAAGAGCATGCATCCCATCCAAAATCCCGTGGCTGCTGCCTCCTCCTGGGGAATGCTGGGGCTTGTAGTTGAGGGGAGGGGCTAAAATCCCCCACCAGAGAGGCTCTGGGCCTGACTCAACTGCCAGCCACAGAATTCTAGGATGCAGTTCCAGGATTTCAGATGGGATGCCAACCCTTGGCCTGCTTTTTCAGGTCATGGCCAACACCGGAAGGCAATGCGATCGAGTGGGGAAGTGTTCACCGTAGCGACTGACCTGGGTTCCGGAGCCATGAGGTTCTGTTGCCACGGCCTCCGCGGGCTCCTTCAGCAAAACCTCTTCTTTGCTGGCACTGGAGGTAGTGTCTTTCCCGGCTTCTTCCCTGGGATAGAAAGGGATCGGACGCTCACTGAGAAGGCCTCCTGTGTGGCCGGTGGGTGGGGGCCAAGCGCCCTCCTTGGCTGGGATTCCAGCCAAGCTGAGGACTCACTCACCCCACGGACTCTCCGCTCTCGCTGTGGGCCGGAGGGAGCGCGGGCAGTGGCTGCGGGGCCTCGAGCTCTTTGTCGGCCTCCTCTTCCGGGAGGGGCTTCACCCCCCTTGGGCTGAACCTGGAAAAAGAACCAACCAACATGACTTCCTAAGGGAAAAGAGGAAGGCCGGTTTCCCTCGGCTGGGTTGCACTGGACCATCCTCGACAGAGAGGAGAAGGAAACACACCAGGAGAGGAGCTGGGAGCATTCCCAAGGCCGAGAGGAGGCAGAGCAGCACTCTTCACACACTTGAAAGCATCTCTGGTCAGGAGTGAGGCTTTGGCTACTCTCTTTGAGCCTTTGCGTGCGCCCGCTGTGTGCTTTGGCCACATCACCATCATCATCATCATCAGGCCCCGGTGGCATAGTGGGTAAAACTGCTGAGCTGCTAAACTTGTTGACCCAAAGGTCACAGGTTCAAATCCAGGGAGCAGGGTGAGCCTCTTGCTGTTAGCCCCAGCTTCTGCCAACCTAGCACTTTGAAAACATCCAAATGTGAGTAGATCAATATATACTGCTCTGGCGGGAAGGTAAATGTGCTCCATGCAGTCATGCCTGTGGCCACATGACCTTGGAGGTGTCTAGGGACAACGCCGGCTCTTCAGCTTAGAAATGGAGAGGAGCACAAGCCCCCAGAGTCAGACATGCTTGGACTTAACGTCGGGGAAAACCTTTACCTTTACCTATTGTTGTTGTTGTTGTTATTTTACTTCATTTGTATACTGCTTTTCTCACCTGGGGTGGGGTGTGGGGGGGATCAAAGCAGTTTCCAACTTATATACAGCAAAATTCAATGCCTCACATACATAAAAGCCTAACACAAAACAGTAATAACATACAGGTATCAATTAAAAATTTTAAAAATAGATCCAATCAAACGGCAAGTCACTTCTGGTGTGAGAGAATTGGCCGTCTGCAAGGATGTTTCCCAGGGGACGTTGCCCAGATGTGTCCCTGCATGGGAAGCTAGAGCTGACAAACAGGAGCTCACCCCATCCCACTGATTTGAACCACTGACCTTCAGGTCAGCAGTTCAGCCAGCACAAGGGTTTAACCCATTGTGCCACCGCAGCTTCATGGATCTATCATAAAAACATGGGAAAAGTTTGTGAAATTATTGGTTGCTTACCTGTAACCGTAGTTCCTTGAATGGTCACCTGTGAAATCGTACTTGTGGTATTAAGCGCCAGCGCAAGCAATGTCGGAACCTT
Source organism: Anolis apletophallus (assembly GCA_030556195.1). Taxonomy (NCBI): domain Eukaryota; kingdom Metazoa; phylum Chordata; class Lepidosauria; order Squamata; family Anolidae; genus Anolis; species Anolis apletophallus. Next base: position 47,978,805 of record JARBWK010000014.1, on the reverse strand, counting down.
CTAGAGATACAAATGTCAATCATTAATAAGCCCCGCCCACCTCCCCTATAAATAGCCCAACGCGGGGCTGCCCCTACAGTTCTCTCTTTCCGCCAAACAGCAATAAGGAACCTTATTGGAGATCACTTCAATTATCTACAGGCAACTTGGTTTCTGCAGGAGAGACATCCAGCTCTAGCACATTTGGCTCTAGCAGCGTTTCAATGAATATCACCTCAAGTCGCAACCAATTCAACCTAGTTTGTGGCAGCCGTAAGAACGAAATTTCCGGAGTAGAATGATGACTTTCCAAGTACTGCTTGCACAAGGAAAGAGGAAATGACACTTCCAGACCAGGAACAGAAAATGTTTGACATGTTGTGACCTGGTGTCCTCACTCACGTGTCCTCCCTGGGCACCTTGAGACATGGAGAAAGTGGCTGCCTCCCTCACCCCACAGGACGGAAACCAGACCATGGGAACTCCAACCTGGGGCTCTGGCGGAGCTGTCCGTGGTGCTGAACCTTCCCTTCATCACCTCCATGCTCCAGGTGGCTGCTTCTTCCACTGTGGGCCCTGACCACCAATGACGTCCTGTTTGCTCAGTGTTGGGGGTCACAAAAAACTGGGCAACAGCAAAAGGCGCCTGAATGCCAGATATTTACACAAATCCAATACCAACAACATGATGTCTTGACAGCGTACTTGGAGACATTGCTTCAGTCATCTATCTATTTATCCATCCATCTATCCATCCATCCATCCATCCATCTATCTATCTATCTATGTATATAATAAAAGTCAGTGTTTGCGGCGGGAGGTGCGGAGGAATATGTGGCAGCTTTTCAATTGGTTGCCACTGTGGGATTATTTGCATAAAGGACTCTCATTGGCCAGCCACAAAACTCCAACACTCTAAGGCACCAGACGGTTTTTCAGTTGGAAATGGAGTGTTCATTTCCTAATAGGATATCACTACAGAGAGAGGGTTTCCTGATGTACTGAGAGCATTACTAGCATTACAAGCGAGGCCCAAAAATAGACATACATCCTTCCAGCCAAAGGTGAAAACACCACTTACTGAATTGACAGTAAGGCTTCCTAGGCCTCAGCCTGCATTGACAGTAAGGTTTCCTAGGCATCAGCCTAAATTGACAGTATGGCTTCCTAGGCCTCAGCCTGAATGGAGAGTAAGGGTTCCTAGACCTCAGCCTAAATTAACAGTAAGGCTTCCTAGGCCTCAGCCTTAATGGACAGTAAGGCTTCCTAGGCCTCAGCCTGAATGGACAGTAAGGCTTTCTAGGCCTCAGCCTGAATGGACAGTAATGCTTCCTAGGCCTCAGCCTGAATGAAGAGACCTCAGCCTGAATGGAGAGTAGGCCTCAGCCTTAATGGACAGTAAGGCTTCCTGGGCCTCAGCCTGCATTGACAGTAAGGCTTCCTAGGCCTCAGCCTGAATGGAGAGTAAGGGTTCCTAGACCTCAGCCTGCATTGACAGTAAGGCTTCCTAGGCCTCAGCCTAAATGGAGAGTAAGGGTTTCTAGACCTCAGCCTAAATTAACAGTAAGGCTTCCTAGACCTCAGCCTGAATGGACAGTACGGCTTCCTAGGCCTCAGCCTTCATTGACAGTAAAACTTCCTAGACCTCAGCCTCAATGAATGGACAGTACAGCTTCCTAGGCCTCAGCCTAAATTAACAGTAAGGCTTCCTAGGCCTCAGCCTCAATTGACAGTATGGCTTCCTAGGCCTCAGCCTGAATGGACAGTAAGGCTTCCTAGGCCTCAGCCCATTTCAAATAACCCGGGCACTGCAGGGTCCCAAAGCTAGTACTTCATAAAAAAGGGAAACCAGCCTCTTTGACTTGAGGGCTGCCTGCAAGGCATGTGTATGCGCAGTATGGCTTGGGGCCTAAATAGCCATGCCCCCCAAGGAGACTTGTCCTTCCATGCATCCTGATGTCCAAGAAGGGAGCCAAGGCTGGTTCAGAAAAGAGAGAAGGTTCTGGGAAGACCTGGGGCTGGAAAAAGGAGCCGGAAGCCCCGCCACAAGGTTCTCGTGGCCTTCAAGGACCAGCAAGAAAGAACCCGTGCCATGGACTGTAGGGCATGAGAAGGACCCACCAGTATTTTTCCATATCGGCGGGGTAACTGGGGCATGCCGTGCGTGCATGCCTCAAGCATCAGAAAGCAGGAGCTCATCGACAGCCAGTCAAATCACTCTACGGAAGAGGCCCCCTCCTGCTTGATTATGCAAGCCACACTCAACCCGTTGTGCTTCCAGGACAAGATGCCGCTTCCTCGTGGAGAGCAAGGCGGTCTGCTCATCTGGCCTGGCCAATGTTAGCCAGATCCAAGCAGGAGCGCCACATGGGAAGGGCAAGGAGGCTGCCCCTTCTTCCTGGCCAGTTGGGCAATGCCCAGGGGCAACCATCTTTCGTGGGCGACTGCTCCTTAGAGCGGCCTAGCAATGCTTTGGTGTGACCCATCTCGCACCAGGAGCCGCTGTGGACCTCCTTGCAGGCCAGCTTAAGGAGTGGCATCACCAGGGTCCACATCAGGATACAGACGCCTCTTGTTTGCTGCAGAGCAGAGGTCTCGTTGGACTGCACATCCCAGCAGCCCCCGTCCCTTGACCCAATGGTGGCAGAAGCTGGGAGTGGCCACTCTCCGTGACTGGGAAGGGCCTCTTCATAGCCGGGTGCCCTTTCATTGCCAATTCAGGGCTTGCTCTTGGCTTCTGACCTTTGGGTGGTGCGTCCATTTCTGCCACAAAAAAGACAGCCTTCAAACACATCAAGCGATGCTCCTCCAATGGGCTAAATAACAGGCACCCAAGGAGGTGCTCCGGTGACTCATTTGCGCTGGCATTGATCGCTCGGCTGTTCCTCCTCCTCCTCTCGCCTCTCTTTCTCCTTGTTACTGCCATTACTTCGAGGCGAGTTGAATGGCCTATGAGTGGGAAATGGGCCCCCTTTGCCTGGGGGGGGGGGCAGATGCAGCCCAACTCATAATGCAGACAGTAACGCTTTCCGACAAGAGCGGCCAGGAAGAACGGGGTCCAGCGATGGAGGGCTCCAACCTCAGCGGTGTCCGCATTTCATACGCTCGGGGATGACATGCGCGTCACTGTCAACAATGTTTGGAATGTAGAGAGATCTAGAAAGCGGTGGCGGAGGATATTCATTTCAAGCCTTTGATTCTGGCTCAACGGTAGGACCCAATCCCAAGCATTATAAGCAACCACAGACAAATGGAGTCGAGGCAGCTCTCCAGAGTCTTTCCTCACCTTTTGCAAGCTCAGCTGGAAAGGACGGGTCGGGGGCCTCTGAGCGCATCCCAGTGCTCTGCACATCCCAAAGGGCATACACTCGTTACGCTATGGAACACAACATGAAAAGTGTTCTGTTCAAAAGTGTAATTTCCTGTTTAGTTTCGGGGTGCGGTGTTATCTGTACGCAGATGACGTCCAACTCTGTCACTCCTTCCCACCTACTACTAAGGAGGCTGTCTTGGTCCTGAACCGGTGCTTGGCCGCTGTGTCGGACTGGATGAGGGCGAACAAATTGAAATTGAATCCAGACAAGACAGAGGCACTCCTGGTCAGTCGAAAGGCCGAACAGGGCATAGGGTTACAGCCTGTGTTGGACGGGGTCACACTCCCCCTGAAGGCGCAGGTTCGCAGTCTGGGAGTGATCCTGGATTCATCGCTGAGCCTGGAACCCCAGGTTTCGGCGGTGACCAGGGGAGCATTTGCACAGTTAAAACTTGTGCGCCAGCTGCGCCTGTACCTTGGGAAGTCTGACTTGGCCACGGTAGTCCATGCTCTGGTTACATCCCGCATAGATGACTGCAACACTCTCTACGTGGGGCTGCCTTTGAAGACTGCTCGGAAGTTTCAATTGGTCCAACGGACAGCAGCCAGGTTGATAACAGGAGCGGCACTCAGGGAGCGCACCACTCCCCTGTTGTGACAGCTCCACTGGCTGCCAGTTTGCTACCGGGCACAATGCAAAGTGCTGGTTTTGGCCTTTAAAGCTCTAAACGGTTCTGGTCCAACTTACCTGCCAAACGCATTTCTCCCTATGAGCCATCAAGATGCTTAAGATCATCCAGAGAGGCCCACCTCCCAGCTTTTGCAGGCACGTCTGGCAGGGACAGGAGACAGGGCCTTCTCAGTGGTGGCTCCTCGGCTTTGGAACTACCTCCCTAGAGACATCAGATTGGCCCCCTCCCTCCTGACATTTCGTAAGAAAGTCAAGACTTGGCTGTTCGAGCAAGCGTTCGCAGACTAACTTTAATTAGTCATGCGCACCCAGGATTCAGGCGATGCAGAGAAAAGGCGGCACTGGGTGCCTTCTAAAAGGGAAAACCCATGGACGGAGAGGCCCACTGAGCGTGCCTCCCAGAAAGAGGACTCCTCCAGTGGAAGACGGACCAGGCCTCCTCTCTCTGCTTTCCCTCGTTCCCTCTCTTTCCAACTCTGAGGGCAGCCGGGAGGGATCCTTCCAGCCACCGCCACGCATGCCGAAGGAGGAGGCAGCCCTTTTCTACTACTACTCAAAGCCTCCCCAGGGAGGAAACATGAAAGGTTAAGGCTGAATAATGAGACAAGCCCCACCAGCGCCTGCCCTCATTATAAGGCCCAGGAATCTAAATACACGGCCTTCCTCACCCCTCGCTGAGAAAACAGATGTTCATCCGAATGGCAATGAGCTGCTGCCTTGATGCAAAAGGGCCCCGAGTGGAGAGAGCGGCTGTGACCTGCTTTCCGTTTACCCAACTGTCAGGCTGCATTAGCTGCGTGCAATCCTTCCAGGTACACACAGAATGCAAAAGGAAATCACATCTGGGCAGCTGTTCCTTTTCCCGGCTGCCGTTTAATGAAGAGGCCGAGGTGCCAACAGCTTGGAGGACGAGGGGCAGCCAAAGGGGGGGGGCTCATTAGCCGGGAAGGGAGGGAGGGAAGCCCAGGCAGCACATGCATGCACGCAAGCACGCACGTGGGGTCTCCAAGCAGGCCCGGATTAACCCCTTTTGGTGCCCTAGGCCACATTTCAGAATTACGCCTCCAAACCAACCTCTACCGCACACACACACACACACACCCCACATTCCTTCTTTCCGCCTGCCTCTCCTCTCTCACCGAGGGGCGGGATGCCTCCCGGCTGGCGCACGCGGGCCTGGCTCTCGCCTTCGGTGCAGCAGTTGCCCAGGATGCTGAGGTCGATGGTGCGGCGGGGCTTGGGGGCACCGGCCAGGACTCTCAGCAACGGCGCCAGCCCCCTGCGCTCCCGGAAGCGGGCGATGCCGCCAGCCTCCTTTATGTGCTGCGTGCGGAGGGCCAGCAAGGCCTCGCCCAGGCCCGGCTCGGTGCCCTTGTGCAGCTGGGCCAGGCAGGAGCCCAGGGAGCCGCTCCCAGGCCCCTTCCGGCCCCTGGGCCTTTCGAAGCCGCCACCCAGGACCATTGGGGAAGGAGGCAAAGGCGCTTGCGCCCTCCTGCCACGCGCGCATGCCCGGCAGCTGCCCCAGGGCGGGGCTTTCCTCCTCCTCACCGCACTCTCCTTCCTTGACAAGAGGGCGGGGTCGATGGCGAGGGGAGGGCGCCATTCCCTCCTCCCCCGCCCCCTCACAGCGCTCTCCCCCACCCTCCCCTGAGAGAGAGTCATCATGCTGCGCGTTGTGGTTTTGTTTCAATACATATATTTTTTGGGTCCGTGAATTGCGCCCCCCTCGGCTTGCGCCCCTAGGCCATGACCTAGGGTAATCTGGGCCTGTCTCCAAGGGAAGAATGTGCCACAGAGGACTCCTCCGCTGAAGGGGAAGGCCAGGCCTCGTTTTTACCACCCATGACAACGGCAGCAAGAATGATCTATGCTCAAAGATGGAAAGGCTCAAGGGTTCTGCCACAAGACGGTTGTCTTATGAACACAAGTGAATGTGCGGGAATGGGTAAACTTATTATGTTGATTTAGGAGAGCTCTCTCATTAACTTTCAGAAAGGCAGGGGCTCATTCATTAAATATTATAATTATAGTTGTTGTTGTTGTCCTGTTCCTCGAGGGGCAAAGGAGTCTCCACTGGAGCCTTATCCCTACTTCTTATTTCCACAGCAAGCCAATTTTTCCTAAATCCAATTCCAATGAGGAGGAATCTTCTGAAGAGGAGCACAAGCAGTCACACAGATCAGTGGATCAGTGTTTCCCAACCAGTGTGCCGGGGCACACTAGTGTGCCATGAGTGATCACCAGGTGTGCCGTGGGAAATTGGAAATCCCAGGAAGTGGGGGGGGGGGGAGTCTAGTGTGTTGAAGTATAAAAACCCTAAGAAACCTACCTCGATAAAGGCACAAAATTACAACACCCCCCCTCCCCACCCGTTGTCTACTGGGTCTCTCCCTCTCCATGCATTGGGAAGGCCCGCCTCCCTTTCCCCAAGTAGAGACCTCCTCTTGCCTCCTGGGGGTTCTGTGTGGGAAGTTTGGCCCACTTCTATCATTGGTGGGGTTTGATTGTAGGGAAACAATAAATCCCAGCAACTACAACTCCCAAATGTCAAGGTCTATTTCCCCTGAACGCCATCTGCGTTCACATTTGGGCATATTGAGTATTCATGCCAAGTTTGGTCCTGATCCAACATTGTTTGAGTCCACAGTGCTCTCTGGATATAGCTGAACTACAACTCCAAAACTCAAGGTCAATGCCCACCAAACTCTTATAGCATTTTCTTTTGGTTATGGGAGTTCTGTGTGGGAAGTTTGTGTCTTTATGCCATTCCTGCCAGGATATCTATGTTGTGTTCATCGAAACAGGCCCAGGATTCACACTGAGTGTATAAATACATTAAAAAACATATTAACTATATGTATGACTGTGTTAGAGTGTCATTTTGGGTCATTTTGGTTGGTGGTGTGCCCCAGGATTCTGCAAATGTAAAAAGTGTGCCGCGGCTCAAAAAAGGTTGGGAAACACTGTCATAGATGCTGCAGGGCTGCCAGGCCTTCCCTAGGTTGTACAAAGCTATCTTTTGATAGGCAGGCTGATGGATAGAGATAGAGAGATATATGGATAGCGTTACACTAATAATAATAATAATAATAATAATAATAATAACAGACCTACATAGAATCCTAGAGTTGGCAGAGACCTGGTGGGCCATCATCCAGTCCAACCCCATTCTGCCAAAAAGTAGGAAAGTCACATTCAGAGCACCCCTGACAGATGGCCACCCAGCCTCTGTGTCAAAGCCTCCGAAGGAGGAGCCTCCACCACACTCCAGGGAAGACAGAGTGTTGCACTACGGAATAGCTCTCTCTCTCACAGCGAGGAAGTCCTTCCTCATTTTTATGTGGAACTCCTTCCTTTCCTGTCGTTTGAAGCCATGGTTCCATTGCGTCCTAGTCTCTCTCCAGGGCAGCCGAAAGGAAGCCTCCTCCCTCCTCCCCCTCCCGAGGACTTCCCCAGCCTCACCTCTTGACCCCTGGCCCTCCCCCTCATCCCTCCTCTCAGCCTTCTGCCCAGCTCTTTCAGACGCTCCTCACGGGGCTTGTTCTCCAGGCTCTGGATTCTTGGAGTCCCCCTCTCTAGATACGTCCCAGTTGAGAGGCAACCTCTCCCTTCACTTGCGGTGCCCAGAATGGGACACATGGTGATGCCAGGTCACGTGGTCAGACCAAGGCAGAAGAGAAAAGAAGAGAGCACGGGGATCTAGGCACTCGGCTCCTCTTGATGCAAGCCAAAACCTCATTGGCCTTTTGAGCTGCCGCATGACATTCCCGGCTCCTGTTCCCCTTCCTCCCCTCCCCCCCATGGGGACTACCAGGTCTTTCCCCCACGCCCTGCTCTCTAGCCAGGCATCGCCCCCCCTTCTGTGTCTTTGCAGAATTGGTCCTGTTCATAACTTGGGGACTTCCTGTACCTATACGGCCTTCAAGGTGCAGAAAGCCAACGGCCACACAAGGTGCCAAGGGCATGCCCGGATTACCCATAAGGCCAACGAGGCCACAGCCTAGGGGCGCAAGCCGAGGGAGGGGGCGCAGACCACGGACCAAAAAAAACCCAAAACTGGTCTGCGCCCCTCTTTCCCCCTTTCTCATGCCCCTCCTCGCTCCTTCTCCCGGCAAAGTCTCTGCTCTGTCCCCTCCGTCTCTCTCTCTCTCTCTCGCTCTCTCTCTCTCACACACACTCTCTCTCTCGCACATGCGCTCTCTCTCTCGCTCACACGCTCTCTCTCTCTCTCACATGCACTCTCTCTCGCTCTCTCTCTCTTGCGCGTGCTCTCTCTCTCGCGTGCACTTTCTCTTGCACACGCTCTCTCTCTCGCGCACTCTCTCTCTCTCGCGCATGCTCTCTCTCTTGCTCACTTTCTCATGTGCGGCTTTGGAGCGAGTTTGCACTTGCTGCGCTCTCCCCAAGCCTCCCGCCTCCCGAGGAGACCTTCAGAGCACAGCGGAGCTTTCCAGCCGGTGGGAATGGGGACCTTGGAGGTGGCGGGAAGTTGGCTTAAAAAGGGCGTAATTCCAAACTTTGGCCTAGGGCGCAAAAAAGTGTTGATCCGGGCCTGGCCAAGGGGAAGCTCCTTGGCAAAGGTGGGGAGTGGGCTCCCAACAGCAATGCCAGTGCCTCCCCTCCTCCTCCTCCTCTTCCTCCTCCCCGCAACATGGGTCTTTCCATTGGGCCAAGGCCTGTTCTCCAAGGGAAATTGCTTATTGATCTCATTGGGGCTGGCCGCCTGCCCGATGCTGCCTGGCTACACCCGCCGGGCCTCCCGAGGCATTGTGGAAACAAATCCATTGACGGCTGGAATGGAATGGTTGGCCGGAGCCAAGTTTTGGAGAGCGGCCACCCTGCTTCTCACGCTCAGGGCAGCGGACACTGGACCAGAGCCAGGCTGGCCTGCCCTCGTTCCCTCTGCCTTTCCTGTGTTCGAAAGCAAAACCAGAATGCCATTGAGCAAAGTGGGAAGCGGTGGTTTCCGTTGTGTCGACGACACAGACAAGCCAAGGGAGACAGTTGTCTTCTCACATAGAGGAAATATGGCAGTTGAGTCATTCCTCCAATTCCTCTGTCGGGGGTGCTTTGAGTGTGCTTTTCCTGCAAGGCAGGAGGGGGTTGGACTGGATGGCCCACACAATCTCTTCCAGCTCTGTGACAGTGATGTTGGAGCCCCCGGTTGCGCAATGGCTGGAACCCTTGTGCCAGCAGGACTGCTGACCAAAAGTATGGTAGTTCGAATCCAGGAAGTGGGGTGAGCTCCCATCTGTCAACTCCAGCTTCTCATGTGGAGACATGAGAGAAGCCTCTCACAGGATGGTAAAACATTCAGGCAGTGTCCCTTGGGCAACATCCTTGCAGATGGCCAATTCTCTCGCACCAAAAGCGACTTGCAGTTTCTCAAGTTGCTCCTGACACATACAAAAATGATCATGATGATGGCTGGATGACCATCTATAAGGGGTGCTTTGATAGTGTTTTTCCTGCAAGGCAGAAGGGGGTTGGACTACAAGGCCCATGCGTTCCCTTCCAACTTTATGATGATGTTGGGGACTCCAGTGGCTTAATGTCTTAATCCTTTGTGCCAGCAGGACTGCTGACCGAAAGTTTAGTGGGTTGAATCCAGGGAGCAGGGTGAGCTCCCATCTGTCAGCTCTAGCTTCTCATGTGGAGATTCGAGAGAAGTCTCCCAGCAGGATGGTAACACAACCGGGCCTCCCCATGGCCATTGCAGACAGCCAATTCTCTCACACCAGAAGTGACTTGCAGTTTCTTAAGTTGCTCCTGACATGAAAAAAAATGAGGATGGCTGGACGGCCACCTGCCAGGGGTGCTTTGATTGTGTTTTCCCTGCAGGGCAGAAAGGGAGTTGTCCTGCACCAAAGGTTCACTCACCCAAAGAAGCCCGCAAAAGAAAAAGAGGAAACTGCGAATGCGGCAAGCGCGTTTCTTACCGGATGAGGCAGCCCGGCTCGTCGGTCAAGAAAGACCACCGGTACTTGACGTGAAGGGGGCTGCAGTTGGTCATGATGACGTCGCGGATCATTTCGGTGTCGTTGAGGATGCAGCCGAAGTCCAGGTTCAGGGCCTGGAACTGGATATTTGGGAAGTAGACCTCTCCCCGGAGGCTGATGTGGTCGATGTGGGGGTGCTCCAGGTAGCGGATGGTCAGGACCTCCTCGGCTGCGCGGTTGTACAGGTCGTCCTTGTAGAGGGGGTCGAACCGGACGCAGAGGTGCCGCGTCTCCCCAACCTCCATCGGCAAGGGCTGGATTGGGGAAGAAGCAGAAGAGAGGGGCGCCATGAGGACTTCCCTCCATCGAGGGGATACAGCCCCAAATCCCATTCGTTTTTAGAGCTGCTGCTGCATCACACCCTGGGCTCATGTTCCACTTGCTGCCCACGAAAACTCCAGGGTCTTCTTCGCATGAAGCCGGGCATCACCCGCTCTGTATCTTTGCATTTCATTGTTCTCCAGTCTGAGTGTCGTATCTTACCTTTTATTTATTTATTTATTTATTTACTATATTTACTATATATTACACATCATTTATATTAACATATTAATATATCAAGAAATATTCATATATTATTAGTATTAATACCATAATTATTATATTATAGTATGTATATATATAGATATTATAATATATTGAAAATATTTTTATTATATTATATTATTTATTATATTATTATAATAAAATTATTATAAAATAATAATAAATACCACTAAAATTAAATTAAATTAAATTCAAGAAGACAAGGTGCGAACCAAGATGGAGGCTGACATCCTCAAGACAGGAAGGATCCCAAGATGGAATGGCCCCATGGACCCAGCCCAGAGGGTGGCAAAGCGGACCCAGTCGCAGCAGAGCAGAGCAGCAGGCGATAGGAGGCGGCAAGCCTCCGCCCGCTCTCACCCCCAGCCGTTCCCCAGCTGATCACCCTGCTATGGAGTGCCTGCCATCCCCGGGCCTGCAGGGGGAGCAGTCGGCGATCTGAGGTGGCTTATTTGATCTGGCGACCCGACAGGCGATCAAGTCTTCCGGGTCGCCAGGGCGATCAGCCCCCGCAGGTCGCCGAGTGCTCCCACTGCAGGCCCGGATCGTCCAAGGATGGCAGGCACTCCAAAGCCGCCGTTCCTCCGGCCTGTCTGCTGACACAGGCCCCACAGAGCCCGTGATGGGATGGCGGCGGCAGCAGCACCCCTTCTTCTCGGCCCCACCCCCAACACCCGGGGGCTGGACAGAATCGGCTGCTGGGCTGCATCTGGCCCACGGGCCGTAGGTTGCCCACCCCTGGATTAGATTGTGATATAAAAGGGCTGATGAAGAAAAACGACTTGGCTGCTTACACAACTGATTTGGGAACTTCTAGGGTAAATGAGACATGTTTACACAGCCCGAGACAACCATTCTTCCACTGCTGAACACTCTGTCCCCAAGTGTGGTGGAGGCTTTGAAACAGGGGCCGGATGTCCATCTGTCAGGAGGACTTTGAAGGCAAATGTCCTGCTTCTTGGCAGAATGGGGTTGGACTGGATGACTGCCCACCTACGATTCTAGGATTCTAGGATTCTATGGTTAAGGAAGTTTAAAACAATGGTTTCTTATGCTAAGGAAGGAAAACAACACCTGTCCGGAACTGATGGGGGGGGGCATCTTCAAGTCTTAGCTGAATTAAAAAGGTGTCAAGTAATCTGGAACAACACAGCAAAAAGTAGCCATGACCGGATTACCCATAAGGCCAACGAGGCCATAGCCTAGGGGCACAAGCCGGGGGGGGGGGGCACAGATCACGGACCAAAAAAACCCCTGGCCTGCGCCCCTCTTTCACCCTTTCTCATGCCCCTCCTCGATCCTTCTCCCGGCAAAGTCTCTGTTCCGTCCCCTCCGTCTCTCTCGCGCGTGCACGCTCTCGTTCTCTTGATCTCACGCATGCACTCTCTCCCTCTCGCACGCTCTCTCGTGCTCTCTCTCTCTCTCTCGCACTCTGTCTCGCATGCTCTCTCTCTCTCTCTCGCTTTCTCTCTCTCGCACGCGCGTGCACTCTCTCTTGCGCGCTCTCTCCCGCATGCACGCTTTTTCTCTCGCACACGCGTGCACGCTCTCTCGTTCTCTCTCTTGCACACTCTGACTTGCGTGCTCTCTCTCTCGCGTGCGCTCTCTCTCTCTCTCTTGCGTACGCTCTCTCTCTTTCTCACGCATGCTCTCTCTTGCGCTCTCTCTCACGTGCACGCTCTCTCTCTCTCTCTCGCATGCGCTCTCTCTCTTTCTCGCTCTCTCTCTCTCTCGTGCATGCCTTTGGAGCGACTTTGCACCCGCTGCGCTCTCCCCAAGCCTCCCGGCTCCCGAGGAGACCTTCAGAGCACAGCGGAGCTTTCCAGCCGGTGGGAATGCCTGGGGACCTTGGAGGTGGCGGGAGGTTGGCTTAAAGGGGGCGTAATCCCAAACTGTGGCCTAGGGCGCCAAAAAGTGTTAATCCGGGCCTGGAAGCAGCCACATCAAGAGACACTTCCCTCTTGGAGAAGGGTGGCCGGTCTGTGAGGAATCCAGCCTGCCCACCCGCCACCTCCTTCCAAGAGAGGTGGTGAGTATGGATGGGAATGAATGAATGCCTGTGGAGTCCATGCTGAGTGAATGGCCCACTTTATCTGGGTAATCAATATTGCGATGATAAATCCCAGGCCTGGAGCCTCTTTCTCTAGAAGTGCCTGAGAGCAACCTGTCCCTCTGAAAATGGGTTCAACCCGTATTCGTGGCAAGGTCTCTCCGTACCTGGTGAGGTGTGGTCAGTTTTTCGTGGTCAGTGTCGCAGAGGCAGAAGGGTTCTTGCAAGGAGAGGAGGAGGCTGAGTGGCAAAGGGGAGACGTTTGTCAAGGCCAGGGGCCTGTACTGGGCCTCCAGGACATCCTTGGGGGTCTGCAGGAGAAGAGGGAGACAGAAGCATTGCAGGCTTGCACTGGAACCGCGTTTTAGGATGTCATTTCACAGGTGCATTTACCGTATATACTTGAGAATAAGCCAACCCGAATATAAGCCGAGGCACCTAATTTTACCAATTAGAAAATGCCATTTGTAACCCAGGAACAAAAACCGCGTAACATCGTGTTATTGCTTCCCATGCCCTGCTGCCAAAACACAACACGTGGCAAAGACGATACGAGTGGCATAGATTTAAACCATTCATTGCGTTGAACTCTTACCTTTAAGGGCCCAAACCATAGTGTTGCTGGCCTGACCTTTCACACACCTAAGTGGGCCGCTTCCGGTTGTTTCTCCGCTCTGTGTGTGTTGTGTTTTAGGAAGGAGCCTTAGGATCCAAGCACTGACCTTTTCCACTCGGAAAGTGATCTCTTTGGAGGAGATCTGGAGCACGGGAGCAATGAATTGGCAGGAGACGTCGACCGTCATGATGCACTCCTTCCCGGCCTGCCTCCCGATGATGGCGTGGCAGATCAGCCTCTCCTGGATGACCTGGGAATGGAGGGAGAGATCACGTGCCAGGAAAAAACGGCAGGGTTGGGTGCGTGGTTTACCATTTCCTCCTTCCTCTATCACGCCCTCCCTACACTGCGCACTGCGCTGATTGACTTTAAAAATCAACCCAAACATTGCAGAGTCTTTGGTCAGCAGTTAGCAGAGTTTTCCCTGCACCGCCTCCGACCTTGTGCTGCTGCTCACTGTTTTAAGAAAACTCCTTGACTCTGGTTTTCATCCAAACTCACCAGGCCCGGATCAACACCTTTTTGCGCCCAAGGCCACAGTTTGGAATTAAACCCCCTTTAAGCCAACCTCTACCACACTCCCCCCTCCCGCCTCGCGCCGCCGCATCCTTCTCGTCCTGTGCCAATGGGGCTGAGGGGAAAGGTGCATGCGCGCTGTCACTGAAGAGAAGAAGGGAACGGGCCTCTTTGTGTGGCGGGGAGCAAGTTCATGACCCCTCAGGAAGGAGGCAGGGGAGGGCGAGTGCCGCAGTGTGGTCCTTGGCTATGCCGCTGGGGGTGGCGAGAGGCCCACTCCAGCCCATCTGGAGAGGACCAAGTCAGTTGAGGAACTGGAAGCAGAGGAGAGGAGAGGAAGAGGCTCCCCTCCGGCCCCTTGCCAGTCTGGCCAAACAGGGACATTAGAGAGGCTTATCCCCATTCCCCCCCCGCTCGCTCCCCCTCAACCCTTCCTCCTCTTTTCCCACGACATGGATCCACTCCTCCCCGTGCCAGGAACAACCGGAGAGGAGAGGGGCCCTTCTGAACCACACCCGCGCACCTGCTGCCTGGCGATCCCAAAGAACTACGTGTCCCAGCATGCCTTGCGGCTGAGAGGCTGAAGCCACCGCCGCATCTCGGCAGCCCCTGCGACCTCAAAGGCGGCTCTGCGGCCTCGCGCTGTGTGCGCGGAGGGCAGTGGCTGCAGAGAGTCGGGGCCTTCCTCCGCCTCAGGAGCCAATCGCGACCAGCATGGGCTGAAGGACGAGGCCTCCTCCGAGGAGGCCCCTACCTTCAGCCCATGCTGGTCGCGATGCTCCTCCTCTTCCTCCTCATGCTGATGCTGCTGCTGCCTCATGTGGTGCGCCCTCCGCCGGGTCACGTGGGGGCTGGCTCCCGGCTGTATTGTCTGCAGGGCGCCGAGGAGGGAGCCCCCTCCCTCCCTTCTGCCTTCCTTCCTGCCTTCCTTCCTTTTGGGTACCAGGCGGCAGGAGCCAATTGCGGCACGATTTTTTTTAGTATTTTATAACATTTTTATTATTCTTTTTGGGGGAGGGCGGCGTGATCCCCTAGACCATGGCCTCGTTGGCCCTATGGGTAATCTGGGCCTGAAACTCACCGTGGAGGCTTTAATCTTGCTTATGTAGAGCTAGTGTACACACATCAGGGCCCCCTGACCTCCTATCGGTATACATAGAAATATACTCATGACAGCGAGAACTGAGAATTATGGCAAGAGGCACATGGCACACGCTTGCTACTTACTTTTATACACATAGCTTCTTGCCATCAAACAGGGACTATGGGAAATAATACAATTTTCATCATGCCTATCACATGGCCATGACTCACTTAACTCTTCAGCGGGTGTGTGACCACATGTCCATTAGAACTGTATTTTCCCATCCAGTTACAGACAATGCATTTCTATCTCACAGTGCACTATCTACTTAGCATCACGGTCAGGGCCCAGAATGGAAACCAGGGACAACACAACTGGGCCAGATGAGCAGATAAGGCCGTTTCTCATGACGCCTGCCCTTCAAGAGCCTTCGCAAACACGGCTGGTGGGGGCGAGGGACAGGGCCTTCTCGGTGGTGACCCCCTGCCTGTGGAACTCGCTCCCCAGCAAGATCGAATCGGCACCCTCCCTCCTTTTGTCCAGAAGAAAACGGAAGACGTGGTTGTGTAACCAGGCTTTTGGCCAACGGATAGAATGGCAACTCAACATTGAATCTGACCGTATGATCGTTGTAATGAAAAGGGCTTTATGATTGTTTAACTAATGAGGTTTTGATCTATTGTATTTGTATGTTTTTGTCTTGTTATTATAATTATAATTTATTGCGGCATTGAATCGTTGCCATCGTTAGCCGCTCTGAGCCCCCCGGCGGGTAAAAAAGATGTAAATAAGTAAATAAAAATATTGAGAAAGACTATTTAAGACAGAAACATATAAGTATATGGATTTAATTACCCAGAAATCTCCACCGTCGGGAAAAGGAGAAGAAAGGCAAAGAGAAGACAAAAGCAGAAATGAAGGTGAGGTTGAAAATGGACATTGGCTCCTGACGAAAAAGATCGGAAGCCCCGACTGTTCTTTTAGTAGAATCACCCCAACCCATACCTCCCACATATCACCTTCGTTGTATACCCTGTCTACATATACATGGCCGGATTACCCATCAGGCCAACATAGGCCATGGCCTAGGGGCGCATGCCGAGGAGGGGCGCACATCACGGACTAAAAAAATAAAAATAATAAACTGGTCCGCGCCCCTCTTTGCCCCTTTCTCGCGCCCCTCCTCGCTCCTTCTCCCGGCAAAGTCTCTCGCTCTCTGGGCTGCCTGCGGGTCTCTGGCTGGCCTGACCTCCTGGCTCCTGGGGAAGCCATCCCCATGGCGGCTCGCCCGGCTCCCCCGGCGGCAGACTGTAAATTCTCTCTCTTGCTCTCTCTCTCTCTCTCGCTTTCACTCTCTCTCGCTTTCACTCTCTCTCGCTTTCACTCTCTCTCGCTCTCTCTCTCTCTCGCTCTCTCTCTCTCCCTCTCCTCTCTCTCTCTTGCTCTCTCTCCCTATTGACTGTAAATTCTCTCTCTCTTGCTCTCTCTCTCTCACTCGCTCTCTCTCACTCTCTCTCGCTCTCTCGCTCGCTCTCTCTCTTGCTCTCTCTCTCTCTCGCTCTCTTGCTCTCTCTCTCTCTCTCTCTCTCTCACTCACACTCTCTCTCACTCACTCTCTCTTGCTTTCTCTCTCTCTCTCTCTCTCTCTCTCTCTCTCTCTCTCTCTCTCTCTGCCTCGTGCGCACCTTTGGAGCTAGTTTGCACCTGCTGCGCTCTCCCCAAGCCTCCCAAGGACACCTTCAGAGCAGAGCAGAGCTTTCCAGCTGGTGGGAATGGGGACCTTGGAGGTGGCGGGATGGTACCTACTCGCCTTTCTCTTCTGCTGCGGAGGCACCATGGCGAAAGCCAGCCAAGTGTGGGTCTGAGTGGGGTGTGTGGGGGGGGCGGGGGCGGTAGAGGTTGGCTCAAAGGGGGCGTAATTCCAAAGTGTGGCCTAGGGCGCAAAAAGGTGTTAATCCGGGCCTGTATATATAATAGGTTTCCTCATCAACGCGCTTGTGGGAAGCGTGGGAGGAGTCCTCCCTGAACCTTCGTTCGCGAAGGAAGGCCAAGAGAGGCCATCTCCCCACCACTCGTATCCATCGGATAGGGTTCTGAGTTGAAGGCCATAACAACTGTATCCAAGGCGGGCGTTGGAGGTGGGTTGCCATCTGTATGTTATTGTTTTGTATGTGCGCATAATCTCTTGTTTTACGTATGCTAAAAACTTAATAACATTATTATTTTTTAAATATATAAGAACCACGAGCCTCAGCGATACCAACAAGCGTCCCATCTAGAAACGCCTAAAAGGGAAGGCACGCTTGCAGCGAAAACACAAAACCAACAACCAAGGGATGAAACTGGGAGGCCCTGAGCTTGGATTGGGCCCCACTGGTCTCGTCTGTATAGCGAGGACGGCTTCTGCTTCCATGGTATTTGGAAGCAAAGCGTATGGTCGCTATAGCAACAAGCATGAAGGTCTAATGATGTGGTTACGGTGTCTTTTGATGCTCCGAGCAACCCTTGGAAGCAGCTGCTCGTTTGAGAAGGCAATTAAGGAAGAATGCGCAACGTCCCCTGCAAAAGGGAAATATATATTGGCCAGAGGCTCACGCCACTCCTCAGATTCGAACCTGAGACCTTTTGGTCAGCGGTTTAACCCACTGTGCCCTCTCTCTCTCTACCTGAAATGCAACGATATCAGATGGGAGACACCTGGCTCAACCACAGGACTGTGAATGGGAAACAAGCTGGACATGAGCCAGGAGAGTGATGGATGAAGCGACTCAAAAAGCCCAAAGGAGAAGAGTGCCTGGATGGAGGGAAGTCAAGGGGCCGCTACCTCTCTCTCAATCTCTCTCTTCTGCGTTGGTCAGGCCTCTTCACCGGGAATCGCACTGTGTCCAGTTCTGGGCAGAGCACTTGGAGAGAGATCCTGACAAGCTGGAAGGAGTCTAGATCAGTGTTTTTCAACCTTTTTTGAGCCGTGGCACACTGTTTACACTTACAAAATCCTGGGGCACACCACCAACCAAAATGACACAAAATGAGACTCTAACACAGTAATACATAGAGTTAATATGTTTTTAAATGTATTTATACACTCAGTGTGAAACCTGGGCCTGTTTCGATGAACACAACATAGATATCCCGGCAGGAATGGCAGAAAGACACACACTTCCCACACAGAACTCCCATAATTAAGAGAAAATGCTATAAGAGTTTGGTGGGCATTGACCTTGGGTTTTGGAGTTGTAGTTCACCTATATCCAGAGAGCACTGTGGACTCAAACAATGTTGGATCAGGACCAAACTTGGCATGAATACTCAATATGCCCAAATGTGAACAGCAATGGAGTTTGGGGGAAACAGACCTTGACATTTGGGAGTTACCGTTTCTGGGATTTATAGTTAACACACAATCAAAGAGCATCCTGAACTCTTGCAACAATGGAATTGAACCAAAGTTGGCATATTGAACTCTCATTGCCAACAGAAAGTACTGAAAGGGCTTGCTTGGGAATTGACCTTGAGTTTGGAAGTTGTAGTTCACCTACAAACAGAGAGCACTGTGGACTCAAACAATGTCATAAGAACATAAGAACATAAGAAGAGCCATGCTGAATCGGGCCTCAGCCCATCCAGTCCAGCATTCTGTGTCACACAGTGGCCCACCAGTTGTACATGGGATCTCTAGCAGAAAGGAGGGCAAAACCCTCACCTGCTCCCGACCCCCCACAACCAGTACCCGGGGAAAATCCTGCCTGCCTCCATCAACACAGAGGTGGCACTTGGATGTCCGTTTCAGTAACTCCTGATTCCCTTGGTGTCCATGAACCTGTCTAATCCTGCCTTGAAGCTGTCCAGGCTGACCGCTGTCACAACCTCCTCTGGAAGTGAGTTCCATGACCCAATGACCCTCTGGGTGAAGAAATATTTCCCTTTATTAGTCCTAACTTTCCTACCTTGGAGCTTCAGGGAGTGCCCCTAGTCCTAGTGTTGGGTGACAGAGAAAATATACTTTTCCTTCTCCACTCGGGCTCCCTTCTTCCCAGCCTCGCTCTGCTCGCTTCTGCCACCATTTTGATCCGAGGGGAGGGGGAGGGAGGAACATTGTTTGAGTCCACAGTGCTCTCTGGGTGTAGGTGAACTACAACTTCCAAACTCAAGGCCAATTCCCAAGCAAACCCTTTCAGTACTTTCTGTTGGTAATGAGAGTTCAATATGCCAAGTTTGGTTCAATTCCATTGTTGCAAGAGTTCAGGATGCTCTTTGATGGTGTGTTAACTATAAATCCTAGAAACTGTAACTCCCAAATGTCAAGGTCTGTTTTCCCCAAACTCCATCTGTGTTCACAGTTGGGCATATTGAGTATTCATGCCAAGTTTGGTCCTGATCCAACATTGTTTGACTCCACAGTGCTCTCTGGACATAGGTGAACTACATCTCCAAAACTCAAGGTCAATGCCCACCAAACTCTTATAGTATTTCCTCTTGGTTATGGGAGTTCTGTGTGGGAAGTTTGTGTCTTTCTGCCATTCCTGCCAGGATATCTATGTTGTGTTCATCGAAACAGGCCCAGGTTTCACACTGAGAGTATAAATACATTTAAAAACATATTAGCTATATGTATTACTGTGTTAGAGTGTCACTTTGTGTCATTTTGGTTCGTGGTGTGCCCCAGGATTTGGGAAATGTAAAAAGTGTGCCGCAGCTCAAAAGAAGGTTGAAAAACACTGGCCTAACTTCTCTATAAACCTACTAATAAGTATGAGGCCAGGTGGTCATCTGTTGGGCAGGATCGGACCGTGCCTTCCTGCATGGAAGAAGCAAGTTGGACTGGATGGCCAATGTGGTCTCTTCCAATTCTATGATGCTAAGTGTCTATGAGTTTATCGATCTATGATTGTATCAGACGACGCTTCAATGATTCTGAGTCACAGGGTCATAGAGTTGGAAGAGGCCTCATGGGCCACACAGTCCAATCCCTTGCCTAGAAGTAGGAAAATTGCATTCAAAGAATCTATGATCCTGTGAGTCTATGGTCCTGAGTCTATGCTTCTAAGAGTCTATGGTTCTCTCAGTCTAAGGTCTATGATTGCATGAGCTTATGGTTCAATGAGCCTGTGGTGGTCTGGTCCTACCTTGGGGGTGTCGGAAGAGCCCTCCAGGTGCATGTCCATGCTCTGTCCCGGGATGAGCTCCATCCGGAGGGGGCGGAGTTTGAAGACGGGGAAGGTGGACTCGGCCTTGTCCTGGCGGGAGGGGCCGATGGCGGGCAGGCTGGCCGCGCGCAGGCGGAAGGGGCGGAAGCCTTCGGTCATCCAGTAGAGCTGGTGGGTGCGGCGCCCGCGGTTGGTGATCTGGAAGCGGTAGAAGCAGGGGTCCAGGCTGGGGGAGGGGCGAAGGAAGGCAATGGTCACTAACGCGGCAACAATGGGGAAAGGGGAAGCACCCCATTGCTGACTGAAAGGATTGGCACGCCGGCCTTGACAGATTGACTCGAGTCTCATGCGCCGTCAAATCTAACGCGCAGCTCCATTTTCCAAAACGCTGAAACTCAAAAAAAGTATTTGCAGGTGAATGTAATGCGCAAAAAGTAGCAAAAAATGCACTCTCCGTCCTGTGCAGGGGCGGTCTTACATATACGCGAACTACGCGGCTGCATGGGGCGCCATCTTGGATAGGGGCGCTGCTGCGGCCGCGCCGTCCACACCGCCGCTGCGTTGGCTTCAGCGCCTGCAGCAGCTTCTGGGCGTGCGCGGAGATTTTCGCGCATGCCCAGTGGCTCCAGAGCTCAACTTGAGCTCCGGAGCCACTGCGCATGCGCGAAAATTTCCACGCATGCCCAGAAGCTCCTGCAGACACTGAAGCCAAAGGCTTAACAGGCTTTAGCGCCTGCAGAAGCTTTTGGGCATGCGCGGAGATTCTCGCGCATGCCCAGTGAGGCATGCGCGAGAATCTCCGCGCATGCCCAGAAGCTTCTGCAGGCGCTGAAGCCTGTTAAGCCTCCGGGAAGAGGTAGGGAAAAGGTTTGTTTTACATGGGGGGTGGGCGCCAAAATAATGTTTGGGGGGGGCACCAAAATAATGTTCGCTTACCATTTAAAATGACCTTAGCCCGCCCCTGGTCCTGTGGCCAAAGCAGGTGTGCCTTCGAGTGGCTGCATGCGCATCATTCCTTCTTTAGAAATCAAAGGGAGCCACGGCAATGAAATGAGAGGCGAAGACCCTCAAAGAGGAGGGGCCGCTTGTGCTCCGGAAGCAGCTTCCCCTTTTGCTTTGGCTCAGCACCAAGATGACCATGTGGCACGAATCCAATGCACACTCCTCTAATTTTGGGAAGGTCATTCTTTAGCCCCAGGAGGTGAGCATTAGATTCAAGTCAACACTGCATCTCTGGGGCAAAAACCAAACCAAGCCCAGGGTGCCAGGCGAGACCACCACCAAGGCGGGGTCATCACAAACAACTTCAAGTAAACACGGAAAGAAATTCAATAAAGACCACATGCATTTCAAAGCCTGAGGCCACATGGTCATGGTCACCCCATGCCAGGGACCCCAAGCCCGTACCAGAAGTGAGGGCCCAGGTCAATGGCCGGCGCGAAGGGCTTGTCGGTGACGATGGTGGTGCCGATGCCCGTGGCCTGGACGGGGATGACGCTGGACATGCTGTCCTCAAAGGCCAAGTGGACCTTGTCCTGGAAGAGCACCGTGTCGTTCAGGTGAGCAATGAGCAAGAGCGAGACCTCCGTCTCCGGAGGGACGATCCCGCGGCTGGGCTCGATCCGCCACAGAGAACGGGGCCGGGCCTGCAAGGCAAGACGAGAGAGGGGTTGAGCCAGTCAGGCCCGGATTACCCATAAGGCCACGCTAGGCCAGGGCCTATGGGCGCAGGCCTAGGGGGGCGCCAGATCAAGGACCAAAAAAAAAAGAGGTTCAAGCAAAACCGCAACGTGCAGCATGATCACTCTCTCTCTCTCTCTCTTTCTTTCTTGGGGGAGGGCGGGTGGAGAGCGCTGCGAGGGGGCGGGGGAGGAGGGAATGGCACCTCCCCCCTCGCAATCGCCACCCTCTCAAGGGAGGTGCGGCGGGAGGAAGGGAGGAATATGTAGCAGCTTTTGATTGGTCGCCAATGTGGGATTATTTGCATAAAGAACTCTCATTGGCCAGCCACAAAATTACAACACTCTAAGGCACCAGACAGTTTTTCCGTTGAAAATGGAATGTTCCTTTCCTAATAGGATTTCACTACAGAGAGAGGGTTTCCTGATGAACTGAGAGCACTACTAGCATTACAAACTAGGCCCAAAATAGACATATATCCTTCCAGCCAAAGGTGAAAACACCACTTTCCCCAACAGGCCTCAGCCTGAATTGACAGTAAGGCTTCCTGGGCCTCAGCCTGAATTGACAGTAAGGGTTCCTAGGCCTCAGCCTGCATTGACAGTACGATTTCCTAGGCCTCAGCCTAAATTAACAGTAAGGCTCCCTAGGCCTCAGCCTGCATTGACAGTAAGGCTTCCTAGGCTTCAGCCTAAATTGACAGTAAGGGTTCCTACGCCTCAGCCTGAATGGACAGTAAGGCTTCCTAGGCCTCAGCCTGAATGGAGAGTAAGGGTTCCTAGGCCTCAGCCTGAATTGACAGTAAGGCTTCCTAGGCCTCAGCCTGAATGGAGAGTAAGGGTTCCTAGGCCTCAGCCTGAATTGACAGTAAGGCTTCCTAGACGACAGCCTGCATTGACAGTAAGGCTTCCTATGCCTCAGCCTGCATTGACAGTAAGGCTTCCTATGCCTCAGCCTCAATTGACAGTAAGGCTTCCTAGGCCTCAGCCTGCATTGACAGTAAGGCTTCCTAGGCCTCAGCCTGAATGGACATTAAGGCTTCCTAGGCCTCAGCCCATTTCAAATAACCCGGGCACCGCCGGGTCCCAAAGCTAGTAATAGTAATAATAATAATAATAATCTTTATTTATACTCTGTCCTATCTCCCTAAGAGGACTCAGGGTGGATAACAGAACACATATACAGCAA
Organism: Anolis apletophallus; assembly: GCA_030556195.1. Classification (NCBI taxonomy): domain Eukaryota; kingdom Metazoa; phylum Chordata; class Lepidosauria; order Squamata; family Anolidae; genus Anolis; species Anolis apletophallus. The sequence continues at coordinate 47,955,996 of JARBWK010000014.1, read as the reverse complement.
ACATTCAGTGCCGTAATACAATTAACAAGGACAAACAATACATAAACAAAAGTAAAGGCTTTCCCATTTTTTTTCATCTCCGGCGCCTGGAGGCTGTGCTCGAGGTGCTGTGGCTCCATCTCCCATGCCGAGGAGCTTTGTTCTCTGTAGACATCCTCCCAACCAAATCATCGGCATGTCCTTATGGGCGCCTCTTATTCAGTCCCCACTTAAAGCGGTGCATATTGATCTACGCACATGGCTGTTTTCGATCTGCTAGATGGGCAGAAGCTGGGCTGATGGCGGGAGTTCACCCTGACCTGGGCTTGAACTGCCAACCTTTCAACTGGCAAGATTTTTTGCAGCTAGTGCTTTAACCCAATTTGGGAAGGAACCAATCTTTCCTCATTGGTTTCATGAAATATGCCATGAACCCAGTATTTCTGGGTTTTTAAAAATATTTATTTATTTATTTATTATTTGGATTTGTAGACCGCCACTCCCAGTGGCTCGGAGCAGTTTACAACATAGCTCGGAGAGAACATAAGAACATAAGAAGAGCCATGCTGAATCGGGCCTCAGCCCATCTAGTCCAGCATTCTGTGTCACACAGTGGCCCACTAGTTGTACACAGGGATCTCTAGCAGAAAGGAGGGCAAATGCAGCAATCATTTGATAACATAAAACAATAAAAGCAGAAGGTAAAACAGTTTGAATAAAACATAATAAGATTACAAGCTTTCGAAGGCCTGCCTAAACAAGTACATCTTGCAGGCTCTGCGAAAGGAAATTAAGCTTTGCAGGGCCCGCATTTCTGGTGGCAGCGAGTTCCATAATACAGGGGCAATGACTGAGAATGCCCTGCGCCTTGTCAAAGTCAATCGAATAGCCTTCGCTCTAGGGATGTCAAGAAGGTTCTGGTCCTCGGAACGAAGTGATCTCGAGGGGTTATATGGAATCAGGCAATCCCACAGGTACACTGGCCCCAGACCATGTAAGGCAGTGTTTCTCAACCTGGGGGTCGGGACCCCTAGGGGGGTCATGAGGGGATGTCAGAGGGGTTGCCAAAGATCACCAGAAAACACAGTATTTTCTGTTGGTCATGGGGGTTCTGTGAGAAATTTGGCCCAATTTTATCATTGGTGGGGTTCAGAATGCTCTTTGATTGTAGATGAACTATAAATCCCAGCAACGACAACTCCCAAATATCAAGTCTCTTTTCCCAAACTCCACCAGTGTTCATATTTGGGCATATTGAATATTCTTGCCAAGTTTGGTCTAAATCCATCATTGTTTGAGTCCACAGTGCTCTCTGGATGTAGGTGAACTACAACTCCAAAACTCAAGGTCAATGCCCACCAAACCCTTCCAGGATTTTCTGTTGGTCATGGGAGTTCTGTGTGCCAAGTTTGGGTCAATTCCATCATTGGTGGCATTCATAATGCTCTTTGATTGTAGGTGAACTATAAATCCCAGCAACTGCAACTCCCAAAGGACAAAATCAACCCCCCACACACACACACACATACCAACCCCACCAGTATTCAAATTTGGGCATATCGGGTATTTGTGGCAAATTTGGTCCAGTGAATGAAAATACATCTGGCATATCAGATATTTACTTTATGATTCATAACAGTGGCAAAATTACAGTTATGAAGTAGCAACAAAATAATTTTATGGTTGGGGGTCACCACAACAGGAGGAACTGTATTAAGGGGTCACCACATAAAGAAGGTTGAGAACCACTGATGTAAGGCCTTGAAAGTAAGAACTAACACCTTGAAAGTGATCCGGCGTTCAATTGACAGCCAGTGCAGGTTCTGCAGTATGGGTGTTACGTGGCAACTCGCAGGCTCCCCCGCAAGCAGCCGAGCTGCAGCATTCTGCACCAGCTTCAGTTTCTGGATCACCGACAAGGGCAGGCCAATGTAAAGAGCATTACAGTAGTTAAGTCTTGAGATGGCCGTGGCTTGGATTACCGTGGCTAGGTCGTTCCGTGAGAGATAGGGAGCCAGGCGCTTCGCCTGTTGCAGGTGGAAGAATGCGATTCTGCTGACATTGGAGATTTGAGCCTCCATTGTCAGCAGAGGGTCCAAGTGGCTTTTTACTGATGATGACGGGCGTAGTGCCTCGCCATCCAGGGTCGGCAGTTGGATGTCCCTATTTATTTATTTGTCACGTTTCTATACCGCCCCTCTCAGCCCGAAGGCGACTCGGGACGGTTTACACAGGCAGTCTCTGCCCTCAATACAACACAGCAACAAGGCAACCCCCCCCCCGCGAAAAAAACATATAATAACAATTTAACAATTAAAAACATACAATTGCAGCCTCAGCATCATGTTGAAATCAGTTTCCATCGCATCGTCGTCATTCCATATATCTCATTAAGCCTTATATTTCCTCAGCAAATGCCTGCTCAAATAGCCAGGTCTTGACTTTCTTGAGAAATGTCAGGAGGGAGGGGGCCGATCTGATGTCTCTAGGGAGGGCGTTCCAAAGCTGAGGAGCCACCACTGAGAAGGCCCTGTCTCTCGTCCCCGCCAGTTGCACCTGCAAAGAAGGCGGGACCGAGAGCAGGGCCTCTCCAGATGATCTTAAACATCTCGATGGTTCATAGGGAGAGATGCGTTCGGACAGGTAAGTTGGACCCGAACCGTTTAGGGCTTTACAGGCTAAAGCCAGCACTTTGAATTGTGCCCGGTAGCAAGCTGGCAGCCAGTGGAGCTGGCGCAAAAGAGGAGTTGTACGCTCCCTGAGTGCCGCTCCTGTTATCAACCTGGCTGCTATCCGTTGGACTAGTTGCAGCTTCCGAACAGTCTTCAAAGGCAACCCCACGTAGAGAGCGTTGCAGTAATCTATCACCCGGACAGCCCAGCCACAAGATCTTCGCCGGATTAACCTTCAACCTGCTGGCTCGCAGCCATCCAGTAACGGCTTCAAGGCAGAGATGGAAACAATTGGGTACGGAGTCCGGCCGGCCCTCCATCCTCAGAATGAGCTGAGTGTCATCAGCGTACTGGTGGCACTCAAGCCCAAAGCTACGTACCAGCTGAGCAAGCGGTCGCATATAGATGTTAAATAACAGAGGGGAAAGGATGGCTCCCTGGGGGACCCCACAAAGCAACGGGGATCCCCCGGAAACCAGCCCACCCCTCTGCACTTGCTGCTTCCGATTGTGGGGAAATGAGGACAGCCAATCTAGAGGTGCCCCCCTCACTCCAGCCACGGCAAGGCGGTGCGTCAAAAGATTATAATCGACTGTATCAAACGCTGCTGTGAGGTCCAATAACACAAACAGCGCCGATCCGCCTTGATCGATCTGGCAACGTAGCTGGTCTGTAATGGAGACCAAAACCGTCTCCGTCCCATGCCCCGAACGGAAGCCGGACTGGACGGGGTCTAGAACGCTGCTTAAAAAACCCAGCACCATCTCATGCCTCAGCGCTGACTTCTAGATACATCCACTGCCAATGCTTTAGTTCCGCCAGACCTCCAAAACCGATTCCCCTGCCATTCATACATCTCTAGCTTAGCCAGCCCGTTGCGTTCTTCCTAAACCTGGACTTGGACAATAGAAGGAACTTTTGTTGTTGTGTGCCGACCAAGGCTGTGTGCATGTGCGTGTGACTGACTTCCGTCTTGGAGGTTTCTTAAGCGGCGACTGCCTTCCTCTGAGGACGAGAGAGAGTGCGGCTTGTGCCCAGATTCCCCCAAGCGGATCCCCAGGCGCCACTCACCATCTCCGCCTCATACGGGGCCGGGATGACCGACTGGTTGGCCAGGGAGAGCACCCGGGAAACGTCCTGCAAGACCGGGATGCTGCCGAAATCCAGCTCGGCGGGATACACGTACACAACGGGGCCTTCGCCAAAGGTCGCCAGCTGGAGCTCCTGATGGACGAGAGGGAGGGAGGAGGACAAAGAGGGCGCATGAGCGCTGGGTCACATTGCCCTGAAGGATCTGCCCAGGACCAAGGGCTGTGGATCTGAGGAAAGGGGGCAGGGGAGGGATTGGCCAGGGCCCACAGAAGGCCAGAAGAGCAGAGGGCCCTTCTTTTCTGACCAAATGAGGAGATGGGAGGCAGGCATGGCCACAGACCAGAGGTTTCCTCTTTCTTCTTCAGTCCTTCCCTCCTGATGCTGGTCTTGCACACATTCTTTGGGGAGTTGACCATTAGGAAGAGGGAGCAGGCTTCCTTTCTACTGCCCTTGAAACTAAGACTCAATCGGGCCAAGGCTTCAAATCACAGGAAAGGAGGTTCCACCAAACATTGGAAATAAGTTCCTGACCATATGAGCTGTTCAGTAGTGGAACTCTCTGCCTCAGAGTCCAGTGGAAGCTCTGCCCTTGGAGGCTTTTAAACAAAGGATGGATGGCAGGGGCGGTCTTGCCTATATGCGAACTACGCGGCTGCGTAGGGCGCCATCTTGAAACCTCCCTGCTGCAGCGTGGGGCATCGTGGGCGCCGCACCGCATGCGCATGCAAACCTCCCTGCTGCGCTGCTGTGTCGGCTTCTGAAGTGCCTACAGGAGCTTCTGGGCATGCACGGAGATTTTCAGGCGCTGATGCGCCTGTGGCTCCGGTTTCAGTGCTGGAAGTTGAGCGCAGGAGCCACTGCGCATGCACGAAAAACCTCTGCACATGCCCAGAACCTCCTGCAGGCGCTGAAACCTGCTAAGCCTGTTTAGGCTTAGGTTTCAGTGCCTGCAGGGTGATACGGCACCTGACATTGAGTGTAATCCGGATTATATTTGATGGCTTGTTACCTCATGGATTATAAGCTTTGAGCCACTGTGCACCAGTGTTTTGAACCTCCGGATGCCCACAATCCATCATCCACTATAAGTTGAAAAGAATGAAGATAAAATAAATGAAATAATATTGTGAAAGTGATCTCCCACAGCGATCTTTTATTGCTTAGGAGGCTTCTGCCTGCATGCACAGAGCATTTGATCAGAGGTTTTTGCATGCGCAGTGGCTTCGGAGCTCAACTTTAGCTCTGGAGTCACTGCGCATGCGCAAAAATCTCCGCGAATGCCCAGAAGCTCCTGCAGGCGCAGAAGCCTGTAAACACGTCACGTGATGCAATTGGGCAGGCAGGGGGCGGAGGCAAAGGGAGAGGGGGCGGAGACAAAGGGGGGCACCAAAGTAATGTTCGGTTACCATATATAATAACCTTAGACCGCCCCTGATGGATGGCCATCTATCAGTAATACTTTGATTGTGCTTTTCCTGCCTGGCAGACTGGGGTTGGACTAGATGGCCCATGGGATCTCTTCCAACTCTATGGTGATTCTATGACAACAGAGTGAACGCAGAACGTTATGCAACACTCTGGTTTTTGTTCCGGGCTTATTGAGGCCATTTCCTAATTGCCATCAAATATGGGGAAAGTGTGCTAAACTGCAAGGACGTTGTCTTTGTGGGAAAGACCTCCTGCGGCACATTTCGCTCGAGTGTTTCACTGAATCTCTCAACATTGAGTCTCAAGCCATTCAACCTTGTTCGTAGCTGCTACAAAAAAACCAAAACAAAACAAAGTTTTGGAGTGGAACGACGACTTTCGAAGTAAGGAACGCACAATTAAATACGAATAACACTTTCAAGGCAAGAGCAGGGCCTTTTTCAGATTGTGTTCCATAGTGTGCTGAGGCGACGCTCGTTTCTCAGGTCACCTTTAGAACTGGGATAAGGAACACGTGGGCAGTCCTGGCTGGCCATTCCCTTCTGGGGGGCTTCCTCCTCCTCCTGGTGCCGCCCAGCCAGAGCCCACAGTCAGTCAGTCAGCCAACGGGTATGTCCATTCTGCAGAAGCCACTCACCAGCGGGAGGTCTTGGTCCCCGAAGACGGCCACGAGGGCCGTGACCTCCTGCCGCCCTCTCTGCTGGACCTCCAAAACCAAGGGGACCTCCACTGTGGAGTGTGGCCGGATGATGCCACAAGGCGTGGGGCTGGAGTGCAAGATGGCTGGAGACACCGTACGCTTCTGCGAGGGGAGAAGAACACGGTCACCTTCGCAAGGGCGCTTCCCAGCTCAGCAGCACAGCCGCTGCGAGTCCATATTTCCTGGCTTTGCCTTGGCCTCATCACTGGGCAGCCCCTTAAGAAACATTTCCCAACTGGCCTCAGGAGGAGCCTCAAGTGCGCGCTCTCTCTCTCTCTCCCACCCCACTCCCATCCTCCGTGGAGGTCCCCCTTCCCCCAGACCCTCCCCCACCCAGATCTCTGGAGCCTCCTCCTCTGCTGAGCCTGAAGACCACGTCCTCTCTTGTGAGCATCAAGCCACTCCAAACTGGAGAGGAGGAAGGGCAGCATTTTCTCCTGATGTTTCTCCTACACCTGTGGCTGTTGCCATCTCCAGAGGATCTGATGCAGGTCAAGCAAGTGGAGTGTATAACATACCTGTGGAATAATGTCCAGGGTAAAGGGTGCCATTAGCAAACTAGATTTACAAGTATTTAGGGGGATCCACCCATTTGCATGTAACCATGGAGATAACAGAGTCAATTAGTGAGGGTACCTACATGGAAACTACAAAAATCAACAAAACGTGGCTTCCAAGATTGGAAAACACCAGAATCAACAGTACACAGTGACTAATGAATACCACCTGGACACAGGAGGTCTCCAGGAAGCAAGCAAGCAAGCCAGGCCCAGTGTCTCCAGGTAATCAACAACTCCAAGGGAACCAAGGCCAGGTGACTTCTAGGCAGGCGCCCTCAATAATTGACAATGGAATCTTCATGGTTACTCACTGATGCAGGGGTGGGCAACCTACGGCCCACAGGCCGTAATTGGCCTGGCAGCCGGTTCTGTGCGGCCTGGGAGAAGGGCGTCGGGGGCGGGGCCAAGAGGAAGGGGTGCCGCTACTGCCATCCGATCGCAGGCTCTGTGGGGTCGCTCTGCTTGCCTGCCTGCCTCGCCCTCTCGCCCCGCCCGCTCGCCGCCCGCTCGCCGTTCAACCTCTCACCTTGCCCTCTCGCCTGCTCCCCTGCTCATTCGCCTCACCTGCACGCCTGCTCGCCCTCTCCAGCTCTCCCAGCACCAGCAACAGCAAGGCCAGGCAGGGGAGCTTGCCGGAGAGCAGGAGTGGGCGCGAGGGCGAGCGGGCGCGTGGTGAGGCATGCGAGGGGAGCGGGCGAGAGGGCTTGCTCACCGCTCACTCGCCTCACCCGCGCACCTGCTTGTCCTCTCACCCTCTCCGGCTCTCCCAGCACCAGCACCAGCAAGGCCAGGCAGGGGAGCTTGCCTCCCCTGCCTGGCCTTGCTGTCGCCGGTGCTGGGAGAGCCGGAGCGGGCGAGAGGGCGCACGGGCGAGGTGAGTGGCATGAGCGGCGAGCAAGCCCTCCCGCCTGCTTCCTTCGCTCACCCGCGTGCCTGCTCACCCTCTCACCCACTCCGGCTCTCCCAGCAACATCAAGAAGCTTGCTTCCCCTGCCTGGCCTTGCCTGGCCTTGCTGTCGCCGGCGCTGGGAGAGCCGGAGCAGGCGAGAGGGCGGGGCGAGCGGTGAGTGGGCAGGGCGGGGATATACTCCACTTGCTTTGCCACCGCCAGTTCCTCGGAAGATGCCCGGAGCCACAGGTGCAGGCGAAACATCAGGAGGAAACATCAGGAGTTGTGTGGTTTCTGTCCAGCCCAGAAACCACACAACTAGGCCCCAGGGATTCCCTCCGTGAAGGCCTTCCAGGAGACACAGAAGGAGAAGAACCAGGCCCACCTGGGGAAGTAGCCCGTAGCAGCCGAAGAGGTCGGTGTCGTTGACGAGGGTGGCCTTGCGCTGGTACGGAAACCTCAGGAAGCAGTGCCCAAAATTCATCATGGGATCGGCCAAGCGCAGCGGAGGGGTGAGGCACCTAGTCAAGGACGGAAGCAGGCAGGCGGAGACAGGGCTTGACCCCAGCTCTTCCAAGAAAGCAGAGTCCAGCCTGCCTTCATCGGCTAGAGCAGTGGTTCTCCACCTTCCTCATGTTGTGACCCCTTCATACCGTTCCTCATGCCTTGGTGACCCCCCAACCATCACATTATTGTCATTGCTACTTCATGACTGTCATTTTGCTACTGTTATGAATTGTGATGTAAACATCTGATATGCAGGATGTATTTTCATTCACTAGATCAAAATGGGCACAAATACCCAATACGGCCCAATCTGAATACTGGTGGGGTTGGGGAGGGGGGTAGAAGGACAGACGGAGAGATTTCAGCCTTCTTCTCTGCCAAGGGGGTTCCTCAAACCATCAGAAATATAGGTTTTCTGATGGACTTTGGCGACCCCTCCGAAACCCCCTCACGACCCACTCAGGGGTCCTGACCTTCAGGTTGAGAAATGTTGTCCTAGAGAATGGGTGTCTTGCCTTGCAAAGCCGGCCAGGAGCAATTGCACTCCAGAGGCCAGGAAGAGCCCGACTGCAAGGGGAGCCACCTCCGGGCCAAGCCAATGGGTCTCCCTTGCAGCTCAGAGGTTTCTTCTTCTTGTGCCCCAAATGGTCCTCAAGACCCTCTCCCTTAGATTCAGGGCCCTTCGCAATCCAAGCCCTGACCGTTCTGCCTTCCTCGCACGGGACAAGCCCGTGTGGTGGCTTTGGACCAGCATTCTCTCTAGCCTGGGAGGGAACAATCCTGGGTTCAAGGCATGCCCGGATTATCCATAAGGCCACCCTAGGCCATGGCCTAGGGCGGCAGCCATGGGTGGGCGGCAGGTTCGGAATCCCCAAAATTAAAAAAAAAATATTTTTTTAAAGTTTGATATTTGGGCGCTTCTGTGCCTGCGCGCCATCCACGCCTGCCCCGCGCCCCTCCCCTTTCCTGCACTCCTCCTTGGTGCCTCCCCGCACCTCCTCGCGGCTCCACGTACCCCGGAGGCGGGGCTTCCCTTCCTCCTCCTCCGCGACGCCGGGTGCCCGGCGAGGAGGAGGAAGCCAGGCGCATGGTGAGCAGGAGGAAGAAGCAAGGGATGGCTTGCTTCCGGGGGCGAGCGAGCCCTTCCTTCCTTCTCCTCTTCGCCATGCGCCCAGCTTCCTCCTCCTCCGCGACACCGGGTGCGTGGCGAGGAGTCAAGGAAGCCGGGCGCGTGGCAAGGAGGAGGAGGAAGGGAAGGCTCGCCCCCGGGGTGTGCGGAGAAAGAAGGAGGCACACGGAGCCGCGAGAAGGTGAGGGGGGGTGGGGGCGTAATTTGAAAGTGTGGCCTAGGGCACCAAAATTGCTTAATCCGGGCCTGGGTCAAGGGCCAGAGGTTCTGCTTGCTGGGGAAGGGCTCTTGGTTGCCAGGTGTGTGAGGGGGCATTTGGATGGGACGGGGACCACCGAAAGAAGGAAGGAAGGAAGGAAGGAAGGAAGGAAGGAAGGGAAGGAAGGAAGGAAGGAAGGAAGGAAGGAAGGAAGGGGGTAATTTCAGTGGCAGAGAAAACCAGGACCTTGGACAGCTTAATGTCAGGGAACAAGGACAAGGTGGGAATGTCCCAGGCGAGACAGCTGCCCTCTTTCAGACAAGCCCTGACGTCAGCCCGTGCGTCCCATGCCCTTGCCAGCCTTTCAAGGGAAACTGACCCCCTTCAGCCAGACAGATGTGCGCAAGCACATGACAGCAGGTAGGTCTCTGTTGGAAGACACAGCCGGCTGGAGAGGAGTGGCCAAAGCGCCCGCTGCTGTCCTTTCCTCTGCCGGAGAAATGACCCTCGTCCTTCTCCAAGCCATGACAGCTCCTTCTCGCATTTCACAGCTCAGGCTATTCGGCTGTCACCGATGATTCCGTCCAGCTCAATAACACCCCTTCAGAAGCCCACTTCCTCCATTTTTGTGCACAGGGTGAAAACAGACCTGGCAGCAGGAAGTATTTGGAGGAGATGCCCTGGTTCCCACAGAACTGCCCCACAAAGGGCCACTCACTCCCACCCTTGGGGTCACTGCTAGCCTTATGCAAGATCTGCCCAGAGAGGGGTTGCCACGTCAGCCTTCCTCGGAGGCTGAGAGTGTGACTTGCCAAAGGAAGGACACAAAGGAAGACGGGTAGGGGGCTTGTTTGGGCCGCTCTCCGCTCGTTCTTAGTCACCTTGAGTCCCGATTGGGAGAAAGGCAAGCTAGAAATACATGATGATGGTGATGATGCCAGGGGTGGTCTAAGGTAATTTTAAATGGTAAGCGAACTTTATTTTGCCCCCCCCCCGCCCAAAAAACATCCACCACAACTCCCACCATTCCTAAACAGCCTCAGGCCTTTTCCACAAGGCCTTACACCAGGCATGGGCAGACCTCGGCCTTCCCTCCAAGGGCTTTGGACTCCAACTCCCACCATTCCTAACAGGCGCCTTCCATTTCCCCCCTCAGCCGAGTTTTGTCCATGCCTGTTGTAAGGCCTTGTGGAACTACAGCTCCCAGGATCCCCCACCCAGCCTTGTGTGGGGCCAGCCTGCCCCCCCTCCTTTCCGCGAGCTTGGCTACCTGTGGGGCGAGAGCGAGCCCCCGCCTTCCCTGCCTCCTCGGAGCAGGAGCAGCGCCTCCTTGGCACCGGGGCTTCCCTGCGCGGCCCCCAAGGCGAGCCTAATAGCCTCGGGGGGGGGGGCTTTCTTTTTCCCCAGCTGAGGGAATGATGGAAGTTCAAAGCCCCTGGAGGGAAGGCCAAGGTTTGCCCATGCCTGCTGTAAGGCCTTGTGAAACTACAGCTCCCAGGATCCCCCACCCAGCCTTGTGTGGGGCCAGCCTGCCCCCCCTCCTTTCCGCGAGCTTGGCTACCTGTGGGGCGAGAGCGAGCCCCCGCCTTCCCTGCCTCCTCGGAGCAGGAGCAGCGCCTCCTTGGCACCGGGGCTTCCCTGATCGGCCGGACGCTGTCTGGCGGGTGGGCAGGGGAATGCGCCCTTTACCCAGATGGCGCGCCCCACGCAGCAGCGTCCTTTGCCTACCGGTAGGACCGCTCCTGGATGATGCCATACTTACTCAAATCTAATGCTCACCTTTTTTGGCTAAATTACCTCTCCAAACTGAGAGTGCGCATGGGGTTTGCATCATACAGTCATTATACAGAAGTTAGGTAGACAGAAGCTGGGCTAAAGGCCAGGAGCTCACCCCAACCCGGAATTCAAACTGTGAACCTTTCTGTAGGCAAGATTGACTGCATCTGGTTGTTAACCTGCCCAGCATGTGGAGAGCCCCTCCCTGCCTGAGACACACCACCACAGGGAGCCAGGGGTGAGGCCCCTGCTTTGGGGCAAGAGGAGAGGTACAAGAAGCCTTGCTACCTTGCTGTGATGGGGAGCGCCAGGACGTCTTCCCCGCTGCCCTTGACGTCCACCACCAGCGCCGTTTCGTAGCTCTTCACCGTGTTGGAGCACAAGGTCACCTGCCGTGGGAAGGAGAGGCAGAGAGCCTGGTGACAGGGAAAGGGGCCGCCAGAACGCACCCGCCTTTCCTTAAATCTCACTCCAAGGGCAGGGGTGTTAAGCATTGCGGTGAAGGGAGTGGCCAGAGGAGAAACCGGAAGGGCTGGCAGCCAAGGAAGGAGTTGTGCTGGAGGACATCCTTCCTTTCCCTTTCGGAAGCACTGCCCTCCCGTTCTGACCCGGCGTCACTCAGGCAAGACGACGGTGATGCCAATTCTAATCAGGCCCGGATTACCCAGAAGGCCACCCTTGGCCATGGCCTAGGGGCGCAAAGCCGAGGGGGCCGCAGTTCACAGACCAAAAAAAAGGTTGAAAGAAAACCGCAATGTGCGGCATGGAGATGACTCTCTCTCTCTCCCTCTCCCTCTCCCTCTCTCTCTCGGGGGAGGGCGGGATGAGAGCGCTGTGAGGGAGCGGGGGGGAGGGAATGGCGCCCCCCCTCACCATCACCCCCGACCCCTTGTCAAGGAAGGAGGGCGCGAGGAGGAGTAGGGTGGCCTTATGGGTAATCCAGGCCTGGCAGGAGCTTGCCAAGACAGTTTGTATTTTTGCTTCTGGGCTGCTGGAAGGTCTTTACATGGACACCTGAGGACCATTTGGATCAGTCTCCAAGGGCATTGTGTGAGTCAGGGCAACTGTTCGCCAGGCTGTAGATATATTGCTCTGCATAACTAAGCACTTGATTCTTTGCTGATCATCTGCATGGCGTATGTTTTTCTCTAGCAAGACCGTGTGTGGATTGGTCAAGGTGTGAACTACGTGTGATTCGGGGCCCACCTGGCAGGAATCAAGGCTGGCAGAGGGGGAAAGTGGCCTTGGAGACCCTACCTGGATGTCCATGGCTGCTTGGGGGCGGATGGTCCCATGGCTGGGCGAGATGACAAACTCCTTTGGCTTTCGCCCTCCCAGCCCTGCCTTCCTCCTCCACGATGGCCGGAAGATGTCCGTGGCTTGATCTTGGCTGGTGACGCTGAGCTCTCCGTTGCCGTCTCCTGGGACCCGGAGGTTGAAGGTCAAGGGCACCAAGGAGGTGTTGCTGAGGCAGCAGGACAGGGAACGAGGGAAGCCTGCCATGGGGGTGGAAAGAGGCCAGTCAGTGGCATCCGTGGGCCACCCCACCCAGGCAAGGTTCCTGTCAAGGGCCTGACACAGAATCCCTGTTAATTCGGACGCTCGTAGGCAAAAGGCAGTCCATCGTCATACAAAGCAAGCAGCCCAAGAAAGGCAAAGCATGGGAATAGTCCAGGGTTCTTCCCAATGGTTAAAGCAAAGCTTTCTCGCCAACTCAAGTCATGGTGTAAACATGGAGTCCACTCCCCCAAGTCCAAGTTCCACCCAAGAGTTCCCCAACAGAGACCCAGCTGTAGCCATTCCGCAACGTTGCTCCCAGCAACTACCACCTCCAGCTCTTTATACTGCCACTTTCCCAAGGGCAGGCCCGGATTAACTGTTTGTGGCACCCTAGGCCACAATCTGGAAGCGCTGCCCCCGGGGGTGAGGCCGCTTGTGGGGGGCGGGGCCACTTGCGGGGGTCGGGGCTGCTTGCGGGCATGCGCGCCGTCCTCCGTCATGTTCCTGGGTGCCGCATCAGCCGCTCGGGAACTTCCTTCCTCTTCCTTCTCCAAGGAGGAGGAAGGAAGGGAAACCCCCAGGCAGCCGCTGCAGCACCCAGGAACGGCATGTCGGTGGGGCTGGGTGACGTCAGGCGTGGCGGCAGCGGCGAGGAGGAAGAGGCGGAGCGAAGCCGCGTCAGAGGCCCTAGGGGCCGTCTCCTCCTTGCTCACACCGGGCGCCCCTCCTTCCTTCACTAGGGAAGGAGCAGTGCCCAGCACAAGCGATGAAGAGGCGGAGGGAAGTCCCGTCCCTAGGGCCTCTGACATGGCTTCCCTCCGCCTCTTCGTCGCTCATGCCGGGTGCCCCTCCTTCCTTGAGGGAAGGAAGGAGGGGCCGATGTGAGCGAGGAGGAGGAGGAGGGAAGACGCGTCAGAGGCTCTAGGGCCTATGGCGCTCTGCGCGCAGGCGCAGAAGCGCCCAAAGATTAAACTTTTTTTAAAAAAATGGGGGGGGGGGTCTGGACCTGCTGCCCCCATGGCTGCCGCCCCTAGGCCATGGCCTAGGGTGGCCTTATGGATAATTTGGGCCTGCCCAAGGGCTCCCCCCTGTTAAGAACATCAGAACATAAGAAGAGCCATGCTGAATCGGACCTCAGCCCATCTAGTCCAGCATTCTGTATCACACAGTGGCCCACCAGTTGTACACGGGGATCTCGAGCAGAAGAGAGGGCAAAACCCATCAACACAGAGGTGGCACTTGAATGTCCAACAGTGTCCAATGCACTGTTGGCCCTCCAATTAGATCTCTTCTTCCATTGGATGATGCCATGAGTCCTTAATGGCAGCCTTAAGAGCTGGAAGGCTTAACTCCTGCTCTCCTTCCTGGAGCTCCCCATCCTGCCCTAACTCTGCGCCCCTCACCCTTCCCCGAAACTCCTGGCACTGCTCTGCAGGGAGAGACCCCTCAGCCTCGGGCAGATCAGGCGCTGCTCTCTGCTTGCCCCTGATGCAGGAGCTGGGTGAAGCAGCCCTTCTTCACCTTCCTCCTCACTAGCCCTGACAATTCCCCCACAATGGCAGCCACTCTTATCCCTTTCCTTGCTTACACAGCCATAAGAACATGTCTCAGCCACAGCTGGGATCCCCAAACACGGCAGACGTACCAAAGGAGACATCTCCAAAACTGAGGGACGGGACGTCAAAGTGAAACGTGGGTCCAATGACGCAGCCTCTGGGAGAAAGGGAAAGAATGTGTTTGCTTAAGAAACAAGTTAAGGACCAATCCTGCCTTCAGAAGAGAGGAAAGTAGTGGAGAAAGCCTCAGGTAGAAAAAGGGCTGTATTAGATAGGAAGGCATTGCTTGCGGAAAAATACAGTTCTAATGGACATGTGTTCACAGCACAATCTATGGAAAGGTTGAGAAAGTAGAGATGTGATCCTAGAGGGACAGCTGAGTCATTTCCTCCCTGGAAGGAAGAATGGATGTGGCTTGTACGAAGACTTCCTCTTTGCCATGCGCCACCTTTGATAGCTTGCCACGATCAATCTCTCTGCGTCTGTAATCCATCGCCATCCTTATCATTTGAGTATCTTGCTATGGTTGTATCTCTGTATACTGATAGCAGACCGATAAATAGTTATATGTAGCAACGACTGAAGAATGAACCTCCCAAGGAGTTTGGATGAAAGCCAGAGCTCAAATGTGCTTATTCAAGTGGTGAAATGAAATCTCTGCTAACTGTGACCAAGACTCTGAAGTGTTTTGAATCAAAACAAACTCTTTAGCTATGAGACAGTGTTTCCCATTCCTCAGTTAGAGAAGGGCGTGAGAGGATTGACTCATGTGCCTACCATCCAAGCTGCATTCAGGTCTAGTGGGAAGCAGCAGGAAGTGCTTTGTAAGGAGAGCCCTGTCCCTGCCTCACTCTGCAGAAATAGCTACCTTTCAAAAATGCAAGCTTTTGAAAGTCAACGACAGCACAGGTACGCAGGAAACCGATATGGGTAGCTCTTTCGACTTACCGGATCACCAAACTCACAGGCTGGGGACAGCCGTTGACGTTGAATTTGAACTCTTCGCAGAAGTGCCCCAGGACGGTGGAGCTGAAGGTGGCGTGTATGGCCTGGTGGCTCCCGGGCTCAATGATACCTTCACTGGGCCGGAAGGCAAAACTAGTGCCCAGGGCCGTGGCCGGACAGGTGAGGTTGAAGAGGGCGTCGATCGCACCTTCGTTGGAGAGGACCACCTGCGAGCAAGAGGGAAAACGGGAAGGAATCCTCTTTGACCCGAAGGCAGGCACCATTGGGATCTCTTCGCTGTCTTTCTCCAGTGGAGGCATGGGCAAACTTGGGCCTCCCCCCAGGTGTTTTGGACTTCAACCCCCACCATTCCTACCAGCCTCGGGCCCTTTCCTTCTCCCCCTCAGCTAGGGTTGCCACCTGTCCCGTATTATATGGGACGCCCCGTATTTTTGCTCTGAATTTCGTGTCCCATATTTTCAGCTCTTGTCCCATATTGACAGGACAGGACAGGTGGCAGCAGGAGGCGAGGCCGGGCCAGCGGTGAGCGTCACCGCACCACCAGCAGCTTCTCCGCAGTGCTTGCGTTTGCTCGCTCGCCTCACACTCACTCGCAGGCAGCAGAGCAGCCCCAGGGCTCAAGGGACAGAGAGGAGAAGAGCTTGGGGGTGGGGGTGGGGCTCACCTCATAACTGTGGGCTGATCCAACAAAGATCTTCCCAATGTCCAGCAGGTCAATGTTGAAGAGCAGCTTCGGGCCCATGGCCTCGCCTTTGATGCGCAGCGGCAGCCGGGTCTCTCGGCCTGCAGGGAGCAAAGCCCAAAAAGCAGAGCATAAATAACCATAACACAACAACAACATGTTGTCAGAGGCTTTCATGGCCAGAATCACTTGAGTTGTTGTGAGTTTTCCGGGCTGTATGACGATGTTTCAGTAGCATTTTCTTCTGACGTCTCGCCTGCATTGGTAGCAGGCACCCTCAAAGGTTTGTCCAGATGTTGTAGTACAGCCTCAGGCTGATGGCTTCACTGATCACATAGAGGGGATTGTGGGATTTCTTGTGGGTCTTCCCGGGGCACAAAGTGATGATGATTCAAGTCAGGGAAATGGTGGTTCGCTTTGGGGAAAACCTGACTCAGAAAGTGCAGGGCTTCAAGGTCAGTCAGAGGATCCAGGAACTGTAACATTAGTAAAGGAGTCAGGCGAAGAGCTGAGTGATACAGAAGGCTACCAGGGAAAAACACCTGGAACTCCAGAGATCAGCAAACGTCTTTGTTTACAGATTAGAGCAGAAAAGAGACAGCACCGGTCAGAGTGCTTACGTGGGAATGTTTTGGAGAAAATTCATGGGAAAGGAAATGACTTCATGGGTGCCTATTCATTTGCAAGTCGTTGTTTACCCTAAGGGTTCTTTCAGGCAATGTCGTGTTTGAGTGAGAAGCTAGGCCTGAGATTTCTGGTTCTTTTTCCAAGTCAAGCTTGGTTTTGGATGCAAGTATCTTGGAAGTTTTCGATATTCATGTTTTGGTATTCCTGCTCAAATTTTACTATGTACACTTTTTGCTTGTGGCCTTGTACTGTACTTGTGATTTTTTGGGGGCTATTCCTGGACTGTGTTACCTTGAGATCTGCATGAGACACTTGGATTACTTTTTTTTTTATTTAATAATTTTTTATTGGTTTTTTTTCCATACACCATAAAACAAAGAGATAGAAACAAAGAAAGAAAAAGCTCGTGCCCGAATAAAAGAGTTGGGTGAGATAGGGACGGGTAGGGGGGGGGGGGTAAGATAGGAAAGGGATAGGATTGGGAAGAGAGAAACAAAGGATAGAACTGAAATGAGAAGAAAAGAAATACATTGCTTCCAGTCCGGGTGGTTGGGAACTCATAAGTATTCGGTGCTTTCCCTTTAGTCTTTATATATTCAGTCTTTCACCATTAGAACATAATATCCTTTTAGTACTATATCTTCTTCGCCTTCAGGTAGCTCTTAACAGGTTGCCAATCCGTTTTGATCTTTTTGTTTGTATTCTTTGCCAGTTCTTTTAATTCATCCATCTCCATGTACTCTACTAATTTGGTGGCCCACTCAGCCATCGTTGGGGGCTTCTCCTGTTTCCACCTCCTAGCCACCACAGTCCTTGCTGCTGCCGTAACAAAATGGAGAATCTTCTCCTTGTTTCTATCTAGTTTATTGTGTGTTAAATTAAGCAAAAATAATTCCGGAGCAAACTCTAGCTGCGTCGTCAGCATCTCTTGTACATGAAGGTGGATGTTTCTCCAGAACTTTATTGTCTGCGGGCATGTCCACCAGCAGTGTAAAAGTGACCCCTGTTGGGTCTTACACTTCCAACATTTGCTATTAGCCTCTTTATAAAGTTTTGCAAGCTTTTGAGGGGTCAAATGCCATCTATAAAATACTTTATACCAATTTTCTGCTATCGGCGTTGCTCCGGCATAGACCTTGGTTTTCTTCCAGACCTCTTCCCATTCACTTAAAAGAATAGAATGCTCAAAGTCCTGCGCCCAGCTATTCATATTGGCTTTTACCACCTCTGATTCAGTGTCCCACTCTTCTAGTTGGTTATACAATATTCTAATATGTCTTTTTTCCTTCTTGGATTACTGTTTGATTATCACCTAATGCTAACCCATACACACACACACACACACACACACCACATGCACACATCCTGATTTTTCATACATTTTTTGTGTTTTTGCAATAAACAGTTTCCTTATACATTGGACTCTTGTGTGGTGCTGTGACCATAGGTGTTTCCTGGGGTGCAACGGTTGCTGTCTTCCAGTGTCTTCTGCTTTTACATCCTCTGCCAACTGGATACAGAGCCTCTCTAACCCACTGTCTAAGCCAGGGGTGGGCAACCAACGGCCCGCAGGCCGGATGTGGCCCCGCAGCCGATTCTGTCCGGCCCAGGGAGAAGGGCGTCGGGGGCGGGGCCAAGAGGAAGGGGTGCCGCTGCCGCCATCCCATCATGGGCTCTGTGTGGCCTGTGTCAGCAGGAGTAGAAAGAGCCAAGGAATATACACTTACAATCAGAATGATACGGAAAAAATATATTGTGTATATAACACAGTAGAGCTTAGCATATAAGATCAAGCATACTAAACATAACATATAAAGCAACTTGCTGTAAATAGCAAGCAAAACTGAACATAACACTTGCTGTAAATAGCAGTAGCAGGGGAAACAATCCCCCAGCGCGTACTCACGCGGCGAAAGTCCCGTGTGTTGGAACTCCGAATGAGATAAAGTTAAACAGACATAGTCCGCAACGGCGAACGGGTCGGCGAGACGGGGGACGCCAAGCGTCCAATTCAAAAACAATATTGCTATTTACAGCAAGTAGCTTTATATGTTATGTTTAGTATGCTTGATCTTATATGCTAAGCTCTACTGTGTTATTTACACAATATATTTTTCCCGTATCATTCTTATTGTAAGTGTATATTCCTTGGCTCTTTCTACTCCCGTTGTTTAAAGTAGCCGCCACAGCTTTTCTCTTCTGGCCTGTGTCAGCAGACAGGCCAGAGGAGCAGTGGCTTTGGAGTGCCTGCCATCCCTGGAGGTGATCTGGGCCTGCAGCGGGAGCACTCAGCGACCTGCGGGGGCCGATTGCCCTGGCGACCCGGAAGACTTGATCGTCTTCCGGGTCGCCAGGTCGAATAAGCCGCCTCAGATCGCCGACTGCTCCCCCTGCAGGCCCGGATCGCCTCCAGGGATGGCAGGTACTCCATAGCAGGGCGATCTGCTGGGGAGTGGCTGGGGGCGAGACCGGGTGGAGGCCTGCAGCCTCCGATCGCCTGCTGCTCTGCTCTGCTGCGGCTGGGTCCGCTTTGCCATCCTCTGGGCTGGGTCCATTGGGCCATTCCATCTTGGGATCCTTCCTCTCTTGAGGATGTCAGCCTCCATCTTGGTTCGCACCTTGTCTTCTTGAATTTTATTTTATTTTAGTGGTTTTTATTATTTTATAATAATTTTATAATAATAATATAATAAATAATATAATATAATAATGTTATATTATATTATAATTTCAATATATTATAATGTCTATATATATACTATAATATAATAATTGTATTAATACTAATAATATATGAATATTTCTTGATATATTAATATGTTAATATTATAGTAAATATAGTAAATAAATAAATAATGTAGATTAGAATGTAGTTCAGCCTTTAGGTGCAGCCCTCCATAATATTTTTTTGGCTCTCATGTGGCCCCTTGGGAAAAAAATAATTGCCCACCCCTGGTCTAAGCCAATTGATGAAAATATTGATGAGCCCTGCAGCACCCCCCGTGAGGCATCCTTCCGGTCTGAAGCACAGCCCTTGACAACGACTCTTTGAACATAGTTTTCCAACCAATGATGGATCCTGGGGTGCTGTGTAGTTTCCAGGCTGCACGGCCATGCTCTCACAGCATTTTCACAGATGCAGGCCAAATGTCAAACAGAGCAAATCCTGCTCGAGCACATTGGCCATACCGCTTGGGAAACACACAGGAAACGCTCCAGTGATTCCAGCCGTGAAAGCCTTCTTTGGCAATACAATTATGGATGGGTCTACTCTATATTTTGGTCCATGTATAAATCAAAATACCATGAAAGTCTCCTGTGCTGGGATTCAGCAGGAAGTGAGACCAAGGCAGGAAGTGCGTATATGCGGACAGAGAGTGATACCTGAGATGTCGCAGTACACCGTGTGGTGATAAATCCCGGCTTCCTGGGGCCTGAAGACCACGCTGATTTCGGCCGTGGAGTTGGGCCAAACATCCCCCTCCTAAAGAGGAAGAGAAGACACCGGTGGATAGAGAGAGAGAGAAAGAAATGCATTGATGGATGGATGGATGGGGAGAGAGAGAGAGAGAGAGAGAGAGAGAGAGAGAGAAATGCATTGATGGATGGATGGATGGGGAGATAGAGAGAGAGAGAGAGAGAGAGAGAGAGAGAGAGAGAGAAGAGAGAGAGAGAGAGAAATGCATTGATGGATGGGGAGATAGATAGATAGATAGATAGATAGATAGATACATAGATACATAGATAGATACATACATAGATAGATACATAATACATAGATAGATAGATAGATACATACATACATAGATAGATACATAGATACATACATAGATACATACATACATAGATGCATAGATAGATACATAGATACATAATACATAGATAGATAGATAGATACATAGATACATACATACATACATAGATACATACATTGATACATACATTGATACATAATACATAGATACATAGATAGATAGATAGATACATACATACATAGATACATAGATACATACATACATACATACATAGATACATAGATAGAACACAGGTGAATAGATAGAGAAAGAGATAAATGTATTAGTGGACGAATGGATGTGGAATAGAAAGAAAGAAAGAAAGAAAGAAAGAAAGAAAGAAACAGATGAATAGATAAGGAGATAAATGTATTGGTGAATGGAGGGGTAGACAGAAAAAGACACAGGTGAATAGATAGAGAGAGAAATGTATTGGTGAATGGATGGATGGAGAAGGTGGATCGATAAAAAGATGATAAAGGAAGGCAGAGAAGGAAATGCATAGGTAAGTAAGTAGGAAGGCAGGTAGGTAGATAAAGAGAACTTTATTGTCATTGTACGTCGTACAACAAAATTATGGCAAATGCCATCCCCGAGACACATCATATATGTACACATTACAATACAAAGAGCAGACGTCCTTCCACAGTCTAATCCAGGCCTGGGCAAACTTCGGCCCTCCGGGTGTTTTGGACTCCAACTCCCACAATTCCTAACAGCCGGTAGGCTGTTAGGAATTGTGGGAGTTGGAGTCCAAAACACCCGGAGGGCCGAAGTTTGCCCAGGCCTGTTCTAATCGCTATTGCACAACCATCTGTCATGCCACGTCAGTGTAAAACCAGAGAGTTCGATATATTATTATTATTATTATTTATTTCAGCTTGGTAGACCGCTCACTCCGGAGCTCAGAGTGGTTTACAACAATAAAATACCAATAAAACACATAACAACATTAAAACAGCGTTAAAACCAGCGGGAGAGAGGGGAAAGAGGGCGACCCGTCTTTCCCTGGGCAGGAGTGGCCAATGAGCAAGCCCTATGCAGATGCAATAGCTTAGAACAGTGTTTCCCAAACTTTTTTGAGCCGCGGCACATTTTTTACATTGACCAAATCCTGGGGCACACCACCAACCAAAATGACACAAAATGACACTCTAACACAGTAATACATATAGTTAATATGTTTCTAAATGTATTTATACACTCAGTGAGAAACCTGGGCCTGTTTCGGTGAACACAACATAGATATCCTGGCAGGAATGGCAGGAAGACACACACGAAGGTCTTGCTCAACAGCTGGGAGTTATAGTTCACCCACAATCAAAGAGCACTCTGAACTCCACCAATGATGGAATGGAATCAAACTTCCCACATAGAACTCCCATAACCAAGAGGAAAATACTATAAGAGTTTGGTGGGCATTGACCTTGACTTTTGGAGTTGTAGTTCACCTATATCCAGAGAGCACTGTGGAGGGGAGGGAGGAAGACATAGGGTGAGTCTGCGCAGTAGCGCCTGCACGGGTCATGTCTTCCTCCCTCCCCCCTCCCGCAGAAGCGGCAGCGTGAGCAAAGCGAGGCAAAGCAGGCAGAGAGAGGCTGGGAAGGAGGGAGCCCGAGTGGAGGAGAAAAAGTGTTCGGCAGGAGGGGGAAGAAAGGGGATTGGAGGTTCCCATTTCCCACGGCACACCTGATGATCGCTCATGGCACACTAGTGTGCCACGGCACACTGGTTGGGAAACACTGGCTTAGAACACTTGAGTGAAGCGGTAGGAAGTCACCGGCAGTTTTTCATTCCATGATGGCTCCTTAAAAGCCTCAGCGAATCCTACCATCGCTCTTGGGCCCTCTTAAACAATGCAGTGAAGCATCATCCATCCGTGACTCCTAAGGCCACGTGCTTTTGAGCAGAGTGCTGGGCAGTTGTAACTGACCGCATGGCCACCATCCCTCCAAACTCGTCCAGTTTCTGCTCTCACAGAAGTCTCTCTGTGCTTCTTTCTCCTTGCCTTCCTCGCCCTCCCTCTCCTTCCTGGGCTTCTCCCAAAGCCAACCTCTCTTCCCTCCATGCTGTCCTTTGTGCTTATCGCATGCCATGCTTTCACCAATGGGAGAGATGCAGAGAGGTGGCAGACCTCTTCCCGTGGCCCAGATTCCCCTCCAGCGAAGCCCACGCTTTGCGTTTGGGTGGCTGAGACGCCGGTGAATAATTGAAAGCCCCTGCCCCAGGGGAGGAAGGCAACATGACTTTGTTCCATCGCACAGCTTGCGTCTTCTCGAGGAGGAGCGCTTCCTGCTGTCGTTGCCGAACGGGACCCCACCCGACCTTCTCCTGAAGAACGCAGCCCTGGACCAGGACGCCCGCATTGCGTGATTGGCAACATATGGGGAGAGGTGGGAGCGAACCAGGCAACAACAAGGCTACAGGACGGCAAAGAGAGAGCACCAATGCGCCACTCTCCTTCAAGTAAACAAAGTGGCATTGCGCCTGAAAACAGCCTGAGGCCTTTCAGGAAAGGGGAAGGACTCTCCAGGGTCACCTAGTAAGGAGGGTCTATTAGCTTCACTGGCAGATAGAGAGCAACAACCAGACACATACAGTGACGACTGGTTCTTAGTTGCTAGCTTTAGACCTTCAAGGTCTAACGCTCGGGAGCCAGATGTGGCTCTTTCATGATCAACTACTAGAGCGGGCCTCAGTTTCCTCATCCAGTCGATCTTTGAGCCTCACCAGCCGGATGGGGTGCTCCTGCCATGCGTGTGCTCCTCCGCCATGCGCGCGCGCTCCCGGTGCCACCTTCCGCACCCTGGGGGCGGGAGCAAGGCCGCCTCTTCCTCATCCCCTGGGAGGCTTGTGTGTGACTGTGTGCCCTCCTGCCGGGCCCCACGGTGGGGCTGGAGTCTGCGCCTCGGCCTGGACGAGGCCCCATTGCCACTGTGAAGCCTGGACGGGGCCCCATTGCCACCGAGGGCTGAGGCGAGAGAGAGACAGGTGGGGCGCGAGGCGGGTCACCGTCCAGGCTTCACTGGTCCAGGCAAGGACCACTTGGACCAAGAACCTATCGATCCCATTTGGCACCCCATTTGCCAACCACATAAACCAGAACGCAGGCTCTCAGCCACAGCCACAGACCTTCGATTAATGGGATCATGAGGAAACGTAGGGATCAAGACAACCACCTGCATCCTCTTTTATTCTGTAAATCAGTGGTTCCCAAGCTGTGGTTCATGCAGCCCAGAGGTCCATAAGAACTCAAACATGGTCCGCAGCGTCATTGTTATGACATATATATATATATATATATATATAAATATATATATATATATATATATAATGTAGTGTAATCTTTGAATAATGGACCAAGTGAGATTCCTGACCATTGGCACCACTGAAAGGAGGCCTTGGGAAGAGGACTGGTGAGCCGCGCGGCACATCAGTGAGGCCTGGTCAAGGGCAGTGCAGAGGTCTAGCACAACCTGCTTTTCCTCCTTCCTTTCCTTTCCTTTCGGTTCCCATTTCCGAAGTGTCAGCTTGCACATGTTCACAGTGTGACTGGCCAGCTGCTGCCAATGGCGCAGGAGGCGCCAAGCGGGAACAGGGCCACTCAGCCCTCTGGTCGCCACCTGGGCTCCCCCCGCCCTGGCTTTCCCCCTGTTTCCTTTGCAAAATTAAATCAAGCGAAATCTGAAAGGCATTCGGAAAGTCAGGGTTGCGTAACCAGCTCTGTTCCCCAGAGGATGGGAAAGAAATCATTCCGACGGTTCGGATGTGTATTTCCACCAAACACACTCTGGTTTTTTAAACCTCCTGTTCGTTAACTTTTCGTGGCAAGAATGGGTTCATTGTCTTTCGAGCAACGTCAAGATTCCACCAAACTGAATTCACATTCGGCAGAAATGACTCTCCTTTAGGCCCCTTCTGCGCTGCCTTTATATCCCAGGATCTGATCCCAAGTTATCTGCTTTGAACTGGATTATGTGAGTCTCTACTGACATATAATCTGGGATCAGACCCTGGGGTATAGGGCCGTGTACAATGGGTCTTAGGCCCCATCTGCACTGCCATAGAAAATCCAGATTACCTGCTTTGATCTGGATTATATGGCAATGTAGGCTCATACAATCCAGTTCGAAGCAGATAATCTGGATTATCTTCTTCCATAATCTGGATTATATGGCAGTGTAGATCTGTAAAGCTACCACTACAGAGCCAACCTTCGTTACCATTTGGAGCGGCAACTCAGTTGTTGTCAACCCACGGGACTATTTGTGTGTTTCTTCCACAGAAAATGATCTTTGGGCTCAGGGCCAGACTACGGTAATTTAAAATAGTAAGCGAACATTATTTTGGCACCCTCTCGCTCTCCGGCCTTGTGGAGGGTGTGCATGCGTGCTGGGTGCGCATGCGTGGAGCCAGCTAGTTCTGCGCATGCGCGCCGGGTGAACATGCGCGGGGCCAGCTAATTCTGCGCATGTGCGTCGGGTGAACATGCGCGAACATGCACGGGGCCAGCTAGTTCTGCGCATGTGCGCCGGGTGAACATGCGCGGGGCCAGCTAGTTCTGCGCATGCATGCCAGGTGCACATGCATGGGGGCAGCTAGTTTCACGCATGCACCATTGCTGTGGACGGACTCCAGCCGGACGGCGACACCAATCACCCTAAGTGAGGCCAAAAAGGAAGAACTTTTTGCAGCAGGGGCAGAGCCTTCCGCCTCCAGCTGCAAGAAGTTCCTCCTTTTCGGCCTCGTTTCGGGCGATTGCCGTCTCCGTCCAGCTGGAGTCGCGCTGCCCCAATGGCGCATGCGCGGGACCTGGCGGCCGGATGAGACCCTGACCACGTGGCGCCCTAAGCGGGTGCTTACTTTGCTTACCATTAAATCCGCCCCTGTTTGGGCTCAGGCCAAGCGTGACATGTACGGCACTCGCCTTCCAACGCTTGTGGCCTCCTTTCGAGGGAGGCCCTGTTTGGCTTACCACTGGCTCAATGAAAAAGATGTGGTTGTTGAAGAGCAGGGCATCCTCCTGGACGGTGGCCTGGCGGTTCTGGAAGGTGCGGGTGACAATGGCGAGGTGTTCGCGGAGGGAGGGGTCCATGTGGCACTCCATCACCAGCTGGTCCAGGACGTGCCCCTCTTCCGTCTGCAGCGTCTGGCACAGCCTGGGGAGGAAACGGGGGGCCAAATGTCCGCTTGGAAGCCCTTCTTGATTGGCGCCACCACCGCCATCATTCCAGGGCAAGGGTGGCCTCATCGGGGTTGCATCCACACCCCATCTCCCACCCGTGTTGCATTTGCCCTGCCTAGATGGGATACCTCACACTGATCTATGTTCAGATCCCTTTTGTCCATTTGGGGCCCTCTGTCCATCCTCTCAGGGCCATTTCAAACCCCAATCCTCGTGCCCCCTGCACGCTGCCCAACTGACCTTTGCTTCTTCTGCTCTTCCTCTTCCTGCGTGGCAAAGGCTTTCCACTGGAAATGGGCAATGATGTCGCTCCGGTTGTGAATCACCACCGACCTCTGGTTTGCCAGGGTGATGTAGGTTTTCTCAACGGTCAAGGAGTTCTTGTCCAGTCGGATGTTGACATCTGCGGCCGCCCCGTATAAACCCACATGGACATCTTCCCCTGGAAAGGAGGCCAAGGGAGGAAATGGTTAAGAGTGTTAGGTAGGCCATGGATTGCTAGGCAGGGATGCATTCACTGTATCCCTATTGTGTAAAACTGGAAAATACCATTCTAATGGACATGTGGTCACACACCTGCCGAATGATTAAGTGAGTGGTGATGTGCAACTTAAGGGATGTGGCGCATCTGGTTGGAAGTCAGATGCATTCAAACATCACTACTGACCAAAAGGTCATGAGTTCAAAGCCAGGCCAGGTCAGAGTAAGCTCCCGACCATTTGTCTAGCTTGCTGTTGACCTTTGCAGCCCGAAAGACAGTTGCATCTGTCAAGTAGGAATTTTAGGTACCGCTTTATGCGGGAAGGCTAATTTAACTAATTTACGATGCCATAAAAATCTCCAGCAGCGTGCAAAATAATGAGGAAGTACTCCATCGGTGTCACAAGTGGACGGTGAAGCGACAGCTCCCCTGGTGGCCGGAATTCAAAAAGCAGACCTCCACGAAGCTGGAAAGTTAAATAGCCTCTGTGTGTCTGTCTATATATGTTCTGTGTCTATGGCATTGAATGTTTGCCATGTATATGGGCATTGTGATCTGCCCTGAGTCCCCTGCGGGGCGAGAGGGGCGGAATATAAATACTGTAAATACATAATAAATAAACAGGATGAAGAAGCTGAGCCATGGCCGTGTGACACTCATGACGAGGCTGATGTGATAAGGAAGCAGAGGGTACGAAAGAGGGCAGGGAGCATGTGTTCCCTCTCTTGCCATGATTCTCTGGCTCCTTGCCACGCAAAATCTCTTGCCATACATCTGTTGCCGTACATCTGTTGCTCACGTTCTGAGTACATCACTGTACATGCCATTGACTCATAGGAGATTAGGGGATCCTGATCTGTGTGTGTGTGTGTGTGTGTGTTGTGTGCACAGGGCAACATGCCAAGATCAAAAGCCCCCACTGTGAGTTTTGGGTGAAAACTGAATCACAGAGTTTTTCTAAACAGTGAGCAGCACAAGGTCAGGCGGAGCAGTTAAACTCTGCTGACAACTGATAAGGACTCTGCTATGTACGGGTTCCCCTCAGCTCGCCCCTGAGACATTCAGTCCATTGTGCAGCATATCCCAATAGCACTGTTCATGTTGGAAATAGCAACCTTCCAAGCCTTCACTATTTGTTTGTTAATGTATGCATTTGCTAAGCTGTATTGTATGTATATGTTGATTGGCCAGTTTGACGGACATCTGTAGTGTGGGAGGGTCTACAGGCATGTGGTTGTATTGAGCATGTTCAGACTCAGGACTCCAATTTGTTATCATCAGTATGTTTTTGGACTTCAATGGAGGTGAAGGCACTTTGCAATTTGGACTTCTGCAGGAACCGTTCGCTAGACGTTTGCTTTGGGAAGCCGTGAGTTGAGTTATAAAGTTTGGTCTTTCATAAGGTGTGTATTTAAAGACTTTGGGTGGTGGGCGATTGATTAAGAGCGAGGCCTTGCATTCTCAACACAGAGATACTACATCCTCTCTATAAATGTGCCTGTAAACTGAATTTAATGCAAGATGTTTGCGAGTAAACAAGATATGTTGCCTTTTAAAGACAACTTTGTTTTCGGTCTCTTGAGAGCATATTTTAATATAAGAGGTTTCAAGGGCGAATATATATATATATATATATATATATATATATATTGGGCAACTGCAATTTCAACTTCAAACAAACATTTTCAAAACTCTGCTAGCTAAGTATTTTTGTGTGTGTGTGCAGTGGCATGCCTTTGTCCATAGCAGTTCAAAGGCATGGTTCATCAGTTTAACAGCCGAGTCCCCTGTGTGCCATAACACGAATGCTTGTGAACATCACTTTTTCAAAAGGGTTGACTTCTAACGAGGTCATGAATTTCCTTGGC
This sequence comes from Anolis apletophallus, assembly GCA_030556195.1. NCBI lineage: Eukaryota > Metazoa > Chordata > Lepidosauria > Squamata > Anolidae > Anolis > Anolis apletophallus. The sequence goes on along the minus strand of JARBWK010000014.1, from coordinate 47,928,406 downwards.
GAGTGGTTTCCAAAAGGTGGTTCATGGAGATCCACATTTGCCAAACGGATACGACGTCGTTTTTCCTTTTCAGAAAGGTTACGAATGCCACCCCCCCCCCAAAAATAAGTTCAAGCCCTGCACTTTCAAGGAGGAGGCCCATGTTGAGTTGCTTCAGCACCAAATGGAAAAGGAAAGGATGTGAAGGTGAGCCCCAGAAAGAGCCCAACTGCATCCTAATTGGTTTGGAGAAGGTTCTCTTCCTTCTCCCCATTTTTGAAAGACTCCTTTTGTTTTATAAACGCTGGACCCGCTGAGATTAGCCTCGCCCCGCGTTTATAGAACATATGGCATAACTATATTTCAAATTTCATAACCGGCCGTCACTATTGGCCTCAGAAACCGGCACATGGCTACAGTTATTTCATTTATTTACCATCCAGAATGCTGAAACTTCTCATGGATAGAATCTGCACGTGGCCCTTTGTCAACAAGGAAGGGTCGTTAAGGACAATTCCTGTTTTTCACCAAGAACAAAAGAATTCTTTTGGCTCGAAAGGTCAGGGGCTCGGATCTTCATTTACATATGGACATGATCTAATCAAGAAAACTCCAGCTGCTCTTTGTTTTGAACACATTCTTGTCCCTCGCTTCCTATTCGCCAGAACAAAAGCGGCGCGGCTTCACGATTGGCTCCTGCTTCAACTGGCTTCAGCATTCTATCCAATCATCATGAAGCCTACGGCGTGCAGGGGCAGGAAAGTTTAAATCTAACAGTTCTGTAAAGTGTATAAAAATGGCATATGTTTGAATGTAACTGTATGACTGCTTTGCAACACGGAAACTGCAGTGGTCGTCCTTCTCAGCTGACGAGAATAAAGACTTCAGTGGCACCTTCTTCCGGACTTCTTTCGTGAGATCATTTGGGAAAGGGATTTTTATTTGCTTTTAAAACTTCACCAGAGGTTCTGCTGAAATCCTCGCTTTAGGGGGACTTCTGGGCCTCTGCCGCCTAAGGGCCAGGCTGTCCTAAATTGTTCGGTAACAGATGAAGGGATTGAGCGGCACCTTTTATTTTAGCACAAGCTTTTGTGGATAGGAACCGGCTTCCTCAGAACGAAACCCACGAAGCTGGTGCCGCTCAACTAAATCCAGTCTCGGCGGTGCCGCTGGGTTACTTCGTTGTGCCTCCCGCACTTTCCATTTCAGTTGCTTGGACACAGAAAAGGCGCCCTTCCCCCTTTAAATTAGATCATTATGTCAGATATGCAAAGAGAAGGGCTGAAGGCCATGATTTTGGAGAAGCGCTGAGCTGACCGAGGAGGGGTCCGTCGGTCGGCAAAGCCATTTGGTGGAACGCTTTGATTCCATCCAGGAATTCATGATTTATTTAGAGCCACTTTGCTAACATTGTACGTGGAAAGGTCTAGGCAGACATGCATTAAACATAGTCCAGCGAGGCCTCGCATGCCGCCGCTTAATGCCAATAGGCTTGTGCACCACTTGAGAGCAAAAGCTCTGGTCACAGCAAAGCGGGTTGGGAGGAATGGCCAACTGAGTCAGGCCCAGTAAAACGCCCCCAAGTGACAAACAAGAGACGGGAGAGATCAATCGGGGTAATAATAATAATAATAATAATAATAATAATAATAATAATAATATTGCCGAAGACTTTCATGGCTGGAATCACTGGGTTGCCGTGAGTTCTCCAAGCTGCCTGGCCATGTTCCCGAAGCATTCTCTCCTGATGTTTCTCCCACATCTATGGCAGGAACCTCAAAGATCGTGAGGACTGTTAGAAACTAGGAAAATGGGATATATATATATCTGTGGAATGATGTCCAGGGTGGGAGAAAGAAAGAACTCTTGTATGTTTGAGGTAGATGTGACTGTTTCAACTGGCCACCTTAATTAGCATTGAATGGCCTCGCAGTTTCAAGGTCTGGCTTCTTACTTTCTGGGGAGTCCTTTGTTGGGAGGTGTTAGCTGGCCTTGGTTGTTTCTTGTCTGGGAATCCCAATTGAAACATTCACACCTACCTCAGACAAAAAGTTATTTCTCCCACCCTGGACATTATTCCACAGATATATAAACCCAATTTCCCTAGTTTCCAACAGACTTCACAACCTCTGAGGATGCCTTTAGCCATAGATGCAGGTGAAACGTCAGGAGACAATGCTTCTAGAACATGGCCAGACAGCCCTGAAAACTCATAACAACCCAATAATAATAATAATAATAATTATTATTATTATAGGTTGCTGTGAGTTTTTTGGGCTGCCTGGCCATGCTCCAGTAGCATTTTCTCCTGATGTTTCACCTGCATCTGTGGCTAATCACATCCTCAGAGATTCTGTTAGCAATGAAGCAAGTGGAGTGTTAATATATTACTGATGTGCTGTGGTAATATTATATTTGATTGTATACACATATAATATTGATAATTATAATGCAATACAATATAATACTAATAATAATAAAATATAAGAAATCGGACATTTGCTTCTGCGCCTGGAAGCAGGGGAGCTGAACCGAAGGCAGCGCTCTTTGCGATGATCCCGTGCGCTCACCTGTATCGTAATGCACAATCAGGTCCTGGCAGTGGTTGCCACTCTTTTCTGGCTGGAAGTCAATGGTGAATTGGGCCGTCTCCCTGATGCCAAGGGTCCCGATGGAGGGTTCGGCAGAAAAAGGCCTAGAAGGTAAAAAAATACATACATACATACATACATACATACATACATACATACATACATACACATGATGCCAGACACTGGAAAGAAAGGATGGTTCCGCCGCCAGTAAGCAAAGGGTTGGCCAAACTGCTAAACTTTGCAGAGTTCGTTAAACTGACTTGTCTCCTTCGAAATAAAACAACACCGTGTTTTACAAACAATTGGAAACCTTTTGTAGACTGTAGGCAGTCTATCTGAGATGTAACAAGAGCATAGACCACTGTGGCCAAGCCTGACTTCCCAAGGTACGGGCGCAACTGGCACACAAGCCTGGAGACCATGAAACCCTATCAGGAGCGTTTTAAGCAGTGTTTCCCAACTGGTGTGCCGCGACACACTAGTGTGCCATAAGCGATCATCGGGTGTGCTGTGGGAAATAGGAGGGAGCTCGGCCTTGGAGGTGGCCCGCCGTATCGGCGGCGGTAGGGGGGAGGAGAGTGAGTCCCTCTCCCCCGGCCACAAACCACGTGGCTGGCCTTAGCGAGCCCAAAGGATGCGGCAGCGAGGAGAGGGTGCCCCCGGCGAGCTCAGGGGACGCCCGGAGTTATTCCCTCCCCCCCCCCCCCGCCTGACGAAGGAGGCACTGAGCAAGGTGCCCGGAGCAGGCGACCGAATGGAGGCAGGCCCTGCTGGGCCCAAGGCAAGTAGCGGGGGGAGGGGGTAGGACGAGTCCCTCCCCCGCCCAGAACAAACACGTGGTGGGCTCTGACGGGCCCACGGATGCGTCTCCGGCAAGCCAAGTGCGGGCGAGCAAGAATGGGACCCAATGGAAGTTTGGGAGAGCCACGGGGGCGCCCACCCTCGCTACCGAGGAAGGAAGTGGGGTGGGCTTGAAGGCCCCCTTAGCAGAGCGGCCCACAAGGAGGAGGTGTGTTTGCGCCGCGATCCGGAGGCCTATGCATGGCTGCGGGCATGAGGGCAGCCTGAGCATGAGGAGGGCAGGATGGAGGCTCAGGAACAGGCCCAGTGTATAAATACATTTAAAAACATATTAACTATATGTATTAGAGTGTCATTTTGTGTCGTTTTGGTTGGTGGTGTGCCCCAGGATTTGGTAAATGTAAAAAATGTGCCGCGGCTCAAAAAAGGTTGGGAAACACTGTCTTAAAGAACTGGGCATGTTGCCTGCAGAAGAGAAGGTTGAGAGGAGACATGAGAGGAGCCGTGTAGAAATCTCTGCTGCCCTAGACACAAGGACTAGGAGACATGGGTTCAAATTACAGGAAGAGAGATTCCACCTGAACATTAGGAAGAACTTCCTGAACATATGAGCTGTTCAACAGTGGAACTCTCTGCCTTGAAGTGTGGTAGAAGTTTCTAGATGGCCATCTGTCAGGGATACTTTGTGCGTTTCCTGCATGTCACCCCGGTGGTGCAGTGGGTTAATCCCTTGTGCCGGCAGGACTGAAGACCGGCAGGTTGCAGGTTTGAATTTGGGGAGAGTGCAGGTGAGCTCCCTCTGTCAGCTCCAGCTCCCCAAGCAAAGGGAACATGAGAGAAGCCTCTTTCCCACAAGGATGGTAAAGCATCAAAACATCCAGGCCATGTCTCCTGGGCAACGTCCTTGCAGGCGGCCAATGCTCTCACGCCAAAAGTGACTTACAGTTTCTCAAGTCGCTCCTGACACGGCAAAATAGAAACCCCATGAGGCTGGGCCATGTGGCCTCTTCCAACTCTATGATTCTATGGTTCTATGAATTCCCTCATGTAACTGTGGTGTCAATGTTGGCATGGCATTGGCTACCTCTGTGTGGTGATCTGGTAGCGGGCCTCTCGGTTGCCGATGTTGCGCACCAGCAGCGTCTTTTGCGTGTTGTACTTGACCGGGCAGGTGGAGAAGTTGATCTGGTCCGGGAAGTCCAGGATGCCCCGGGCCCCGAGGGCGCGGATCGGGACAATGAACTTCTCCCGCTCGGTGATGCAGGTCAGCTCGTGGAAGTAATCCTGCGCCCAAGACAGAGGAGGGAAAGGGAGTCAAGCAGGGCGGCCCAGAAGTACTACTACTGGGACTACTGGATGGCACATGTCCTGTATCAGAAACTCAAGCTGATGTGGTCTAAGTAAAAGGTCAATGTGTCCCGTTACTCCCCCCCCCCCCCAACATTAAGTCCAGTCATATCCGACTCCGGGACTCTGGTGCTCATCTCCATTTCTAAGCTAAAGAACCGGCATTGCCCGTAGACACCTCCAAGGTCAGTTGTCAGCAGGATTGCATGGAGCACCCTTACCTTCATGCTGGAGCGGGAGAGCTCTGTTGGGCCCTGCTGCAGGAGAGACCCTGGGGCTTGAGTATTTGCCACCCAGCTCAGCCCTGGGCTTACCCACGAGGAGACCCGCAGCCACACCCTCCATCATTCCAGCCAGCTGACCCAGCAGCCTCCAAGGAGAGAACCTAAGTAGGGTGAGCTAGAGACCTGGGAGAGCTCTGTGGGGCCCTGCTGCAGGAGAGACCCTGGGGCTTGAGTATTTGCCACCCAGCGTTGCTGCCTTCTCAGCCCTGGGCTTACCCACGAGGAGACCTGGGCTTACCCACACCCTCATTCCAGCCAGCTGACCCAGGAGAGAATATGGCCCCTGCAGCCTCACTGCGTGGCTACTTTAACAGGCATGCTGCCCATCGCCCAGCTGCCAAAACACCTGTGCGGGGTGTCCCATGGCCCCCATGGCCTTGCTGCACAGCTACTTGAATGGCCACATCGGACATTGTCCGGACATTGGAACACCTGTGTGGGTGCTCCTTTTCGGGATTCCCCCGACTCACCTGTTGCCCGCTGCTTCTGGCCGCTTATTCCTTCAGCACACTTTGGTTGGGATTCAATGTTTACTTTTAAGCTGTTTTATTGGATTTATATTTGAATTGTCCAATTGATATGTTATTTTATTACTGTATATTTAAGATGATATGCTAATTGCTTAATAATGATATGTCATGTTTATTATTATTACTAGCTTGGGGACCCGGCGGTGCCCGGGTTATTTGAGGAAGGCATTGTGTGCCAAGGTTGGTTCCTATTAGATGTTTATGTGGCTTGCAGTGGTCTCGGGAACTTAGTGAAGGTACTGCGAGTCCCATTGGCCGTGGTCCACCCCCCTCCAAACAGCACCAGGATGTAGAGTGGGTCATGGGGGCTCACATTTTGTAATTCTTTGGATGAGGGTGGCAGTGGTCTCGGGTGAGTGAAGGTATTTCAAGTCCCATCATCTGTGGTCCATCCTCCTTGAAACAGCACCAGGGTGTAGAGTGGGTCATGCCTCTGTATTGTAATTTGTAAGTGTGGTTGAGGGTGCCAAGTTCCGTCTGTGGGCCGCACAGTCACTTTACAATGTTGAGTCACTTTACAATGTTGGAATGTGGTTGGCCAATCGGAGTACTTTATGCAAATACCATTTCAGTGGCCATAGAATTTTGGAGTTCTGAGGCTGGCCAGTCAGAGCCATTTATGCAAATAATCCCAGAGTGGCAGCCAATCGAAACGCTGGCACATATTCCTCCCACCGCACCACCGTTCGCCCGCAAACACTGACTTTTATTATATACATAGATAGATGTGTAATGCAGCATTGTGTTTTACCTGATTGTAAGCCGCTCCGAGCCCTCGGGGAGTGGCGGCGTACAACTCCAAATAATAAATGAATGAATAAATTGTATGCCATGGTCTGCAAGCTGCCCCGAGTCCCCCATTGGGGGGAGAAGGGCGGGGTATACATAAAGTATAATAATAATAATAATAATAATAATAATAATACCTATTGATCTACTCACATTGGCATGTTTTTGAACTGGGAGGTTGCGAGATTGGTAGAAGCGGGGGCTAATAGTGGTTTCGAACCGCTGGCCTTTCAGTCAGCAAGTTCAGCAGCTCAGCGGTTTAACCCACTGCCACCAGGGTCTCTATCCAATGCAATTAAAAGTTGATCCAAACCCTTTTGTGTCACCCTTTTGGTAGTAATGTTGGAGAGCGGCCCATGGTCAAAAGAGGAGGAGGAGGAGGAGGCAGCCACAGGGTTTCCAACGGGGTGCATCCTCTCGGCCCACTCTTTCGGATCTTGTGTGAAGACAGGAGATATGACACACTACATACATACACACTGCTAAACCACAATGTCTAAAGGGGCAGTGTCAAAGGAATACCAAGACATCGCAGATATAGGTAAAAACCACTGTATTGTATGGCAGTCGATGCTCAATAGCAGAACAATATTACAAACAGTACAATGTAATGCAAATAATCAATCACGTGATTAATACACAGTATGAGCATGAATCACAAGCCCATATACATGGTTGGGCGAAGGAGTATTCCACTTGGCACTGAGTAACCCTTAGTGAAGTCCTGGGTGTAGTGACCCATGGACCTGCGACTGAGTCAATAGGGGAACCTTGGTAGGTGGCAGAGCTGGTGGCTGCTATGGTGGGCAGGCACCAACGGGGAGGAGGTAAGCTGATCACGCCAAGATGGCCGGCCATCTTGGCGTAACCGCTTCCTCAGGGCGCTGATCACTTCTGACCGCTCCTCCCCAGTATTGTAGTAATCTCTCGTTTCGACTTTGAGTCTAAATTGGTCTACTACATACTGTGTATTAATCACATGATTGATTATTTGCATTACATTGTACTGTTTGTAATATTGTTCTGCTATTGAGCACATACTGCCATACAACATAGTGGTTTTTACCTATATATGCTATGTCTTGGTATTCCTTTGACACTGCCCCTTTAAACATTGTGGTCTAGCAGTGTGTATAGAAGTTGCAATAGTGATTACTTTGTCGTGTATTGAAAAACACTACATACATAGCCAAGGTGGCCACTTTACCTTGTTCTCTTCGGGGGTGAAGAGGATGTGGAACGTCGACGGCATGCCAGGCGCAACCTTGTTGCACACATCATTAGGGCTGATGACTTTGAAGTAAGGGCAGCTCTCCAGCACCACTTTCACCAGGCGCGGGATCTGCGGGGAAAGGTACGGAAACCGGGGAAGTTGGAAGCGGTGACGTGAGCCCCAAGGCACACCTTCTCTTGCCCTCACCCGGCTCTTTCCACCTTAATGCCTTCGAAAACATGGGAGATGATTAGCTGCCCCTGATTGGTTGAGAGGTGATGAGCTGTCCCCGATTGTTTCTTGTCTGGAGCTCCCCTGTTTAGGGTTAGGTTTGCCATTTCATGCGCAAATATTAATATAATGATAATAATAAAATTATAATTATAATAAAATTATAATTATATAATTATAATACAATGATAATGTAACAATAATGATAATGGGTTTGCTAGGTTGTTGTAAGTTTTTCAGGCTCTATGGCAGGCCTGGGCAAACCGGCTGTTAGGAATTGTGGGAGTTGTAGTCCAAAACACCTGGAGGGCCGAAGTTTGCCCAGGCCTGCTCTATGGCCATGTTCCAGAAGCATTCTGATCTATGGCAGGCATCCTCAGAGGTTTTGAGGTCTGTTGGAAACTAGGAAAATTGGGGTTTATCTATCGGGGGGTTGTCCACATGCTTCTTGCAGATTTCAGTGGCTCCTCTCTGCAGGCCCGGATTAACTCCTTTTGGCACCCTAGGCCACACTTTGGAAGCCCCGCCCCTTGCTTCAGTCAAGAAAGGCGGTCGCAGGGAGGAGGAAGGGAAGCCCCGCCCACAGGGTGCTGCTGGGCATGCGTGGCAGTGGCCCCGGGGGCGGAGCTTCCCTCCACCTCTCCCTTCTCCTTGCCGCAACCGCCTTCTTTCAGTCAAGGAAGGTGGTCGCGGGGAGGAGGAGGAAGGGAAGCCCCACCCCAGGGCACTGCTGGGCATGCGCGGCAGCAGCCCTGGGGGTGGGGCTTCCCTCCGCCTCTTCCTTCTCCTCGCCGCGACCGCCTTCCTTCAGTCAAGGAAGGTGGTCGCGGGGAGGAGGAGGAAGGAAAGCCCCACCCCCAGGACGCTGTTGGGTATGTGCGGCAGCGGCCCCAGGGGCGGGGCTTCCCTCCGCCTTTTCCTTCTCCTCGCCACGACCGCCTTCCTTCAGTCAAGGAAGGTGGTCGCGGGGAGGAGGAGGAAGGGAAGCCCCGCCCTCGGCGCCACTGGCGGGCATGTGCGCGCGGCAGGAGGGCGCCTCTGCCCCCTCTGCCATGTTCCTGGGTGCCGCGCATGGCCAGCACCGGTCCCAGGGGCTTCCCTTCCTTCCTCCTCCCAACAAGGAGGCGGGGGCGATGGCGAGGGGGGGAGCACCATTCCCTCCTCCCCCGCCCCCCCTCGCAGCGCTCTCCCCCCGCCCTCCCCAGAGAGAGAGAGAGAGAGAGAGAGAGAGAGAGAGAGAGTCATCACGCCACAAGTTGCGGTTTTGTTTGAACTTTTTTTTGGTCCTTGATCTGGCGCCCCCCTAGGCCTGCGCCCATAGGCCATGGATTAGTGTGGCCTTATGGGTAATCCGGGCCTGCCTCTGTGTAGCCTGACTTGGTGGTTGTGAGAGCGGCCCAGCATTTCTGTGTCCTCAAAATAATATGCTGTGTCCAGGTTGGTTCATTGGGTGCTCTGCCGTACCGCTCTCACAACCACCATGCCAGGGAACCACTGGGCTGGGAAACGGCCAGGAGGATACCAAGTGCGCAAGGAGTTTGGACTCAAATCCCCGCTTGGCCCCGGAGAGGCCTTGGGAGACATTGGGCCAATTGCACCCTTCTGCGGAGGAAGGCCATGGTGGCCAGCCTCCTCCGAAGAAACCTTGCTTGTGTCGGCCGGTCGGAACAATGCAAACGCCCCAGGGATGCTTTCTACCTGCGTCCCAATTCCATCTCCTATGGGGACGTTCCTGGAGTACCTTGTCGTTGTTGCGCAGAATCAGTGGCACTTGGTAGGGCTCACAAGGGATGAAATTCTGGAAAATGACCTCCGACGGGAACGGCTGGAAGAGGCTCTGGTCCAGATCCACCGAAGAGAACTGAGGAGACAAAGAGGGGACGTGTCCGAGCTGAGGAGTGGAGCGGGGCAGCACCGTTTTGCAAGGTGAGGCCACTTTCGCCCAACTTTGGCCCTCCCGCCCTCCCTCCAGGTGTTTTGGACTTCAACTCCCACAATTCCTAACAGCCAGAAGGGAGTTGAAGTGAATTTGCCATTTTGAAGCCACCGCCGCCATTTTCGGAAAGGAATCGGCATTAGATTCCCGCCCCTCCCGAGGTGCTTTCCCCCCATTGGCTGCTTAACCCAGTTTGGAGGCGGATGTCCTTCCCTCCGCGTCAGAACTGGGGCGACAGCCACATCCAAACTGGGTTAAATACGGCTGTCACACCAGTTCTGACACGGAGGGGAGACATCCCCATCCAAACTGGGTTAAACATGCGTGTCCGCCATTAACGAAACCATTCCGAAATTTCGGAATTAATTATGGAAATTCTGAATTTTTTCAGAAAATTTCAGAAGTCGTTCAGGTTCGAAGCGACAGTGTCCCCGACATCCGGAACAAGTTCTGAACTATTTTTTTAAAATCAAACAGGCCTACTAGCTGTCTTACTGATGCATCCTTCTCATCCAGTCCAGTAGTAGAGATGCCGCGGTCTGCCTTATAGATCCCTGGATGATCTTAAGCTATGAGGCGGGACGTAGAGGGAGATACGTTCGGACAGGTACGCTGGGCCGGAATCGTATCGTATAGGGCTTTATAGGCCAAGATCAGCACTTTGGATGGTGCTTGGAAGTGGACTGGCCGCCAGTGGAGCTGGCACAACAGGGGTGGTGTGCTCCCTGTATGTCGCTCCAGTGAATAGCCTGACTGCCAGGAAGGGTGCTTGCCTAATCTCCCCGGGGAGCGAGTTCCAGAGCCGAGGAGCCACCACGGAGAAGGCCCTCTCCCTCGTCCCCACGAGCCGCACTTGAGACAGAATCGGGAGCGAGAGGAGGACTTCCCCCAAAGATCGAAGGGATCATGCAGGTTTGTAGGAGGAAGTGTGAGCACAAAGGTAGGGCTTCCCAAACCATTCAGGGCTTTGTGGGTGATAACCTGCACCTTGAATTGGGACTTGAAGGTGAATGGAAGCCAATGGAGGGGGGGGTTGACCGCTCCCTGTATTTCTCTCCAGTAGGCAAGCTGGCTGCCGATTGTTAGACCAATGGAAGTTTCCAGGCTGTCTTCAAGGGCAGCCCCACGCAGAGTGCACTGCAATGGTCCAATCTAGAGGTAACTAAGGCATGGACCACCGTGGCCGGATCAGACTTCACAAGGCACAGTCGCAGTTGGTGCACGGGTTTTAGTTGTGCAAAGGCCCTCCCGGCCACCGCCGACACCTACGCAACGAGTATAAATTCGGCTGAATCCAGGAGGACCCCCAAACTGCAGACCTGTGGCTTCAGTGGGAGTGTGACCCCCGTCGAGCACAGGTCGTCACCCGAGACCCCAATCCAACTCATTGAGCATGTGTTCGCTCCCATACTATGGCCGCGGCTTCCCTTCACTCTTAATTCTTTCAGCCTGATGGTGGATTCCCCCTCGCGGGCTGAATGATGATTGACGTAGCACTTGATTGGCAGTATTTGGCCTTGATCTGGATAGCTTATTGGTGCATCCTTCTCAGCCAGGTGCCGCAGTCTGGAAAATGATCCATAAGTGCTAGGTCTCGGTAGTTCTTGGTCATTCCACGGCGAAGGTCAGCTCCATCTCTTAAGCCGAGCGAGCGGGACAGTTGCTCCAGGCAGGAGGTGCTGCTGGGACAGGAGCCTGGCTGTTCCCTCTGCGAGAGGATAGAGATGCCAGCAGCGCACCGTCCTTCTTGGCTCTCCCCTAAGCTCCCCTCAAGATGCTGCCCTGGGGAAAGCTAGCCTCCTCAAGTGTTCAAGTAACCTTTTCCGTACGAGGGCAAGAGAGGCCACGGCAGAACGGCGGTTCTCTCTCTTGGCTCTCCTTCCTTCCAGCTGAGAGCCGGCCAAGCTGTGCTGGAAGAGCGGCCGGCCTGGCCGGCCTCCAGGATCCGCTGGCAGATGGAGCTTGGCTGGAAGAAGGGCAGCTCGGCCTCCGCGGAGGGAGGGCCCGGCTCATGCTCGGTCCTGCGCAGCTGCCGTTCCCTTCCATTCGTCTCACCATGCGAGTTGCGGCCTGCGATTCTTGCAGAGCAAGGGGACAGAAGCCACCAAGGTGCGTGGATGGGGAGCTGCCCAACAGGCCACAAGGTGCAGAAGAAAGGGCCCCCTTTCGCCTTCCAGTGCCACTAAGGCCAAGACCGGACCGGCTGTACGGGCAGAACGAAGCGGCCCATTACAGAAAGCAGGGCGATGGAACAGTAAAGGATCGATTACACCATGGAATAAAATTTGGTCTCACCCATGATTGGGACCGTGATCTAACCCTGCATTCGGTTTTGGAAAATAGAAATCTCCACAACTTTATTTATATTCCGCCCTATTTCCCCGAGGGGACTCAGGGCGGATCACAGTACACAAACACAAATGCCCTTTGGAAAGACAGGACAGAGACAAACAGAAAGGAAAGGAGGTATGTTGCGTCGACGTCCAGCTTTTTTGGCACCTTGGAGCTTGTGCTCAAATCCAGCCACAGGGGGGTACTGTCGCTCCATCCTCTGTGACATAACGGCATCAGGACCTCTTCTTTCCTTTTGGTCGCTGGGCATTTTCTGATCTTTTTCTTTACGGTGTCGTAAAATGCCTCCCCCCATAAAATACCTCCCTTTGTTTTCAAACTGCTTAGGTAAACAGTGAGCTGGGCTAACAGTCGGGTGCTCACCCCAACCCAGGGCTTCAAACTGGCAACCTTTCGGTTAGTAGGTCTTAGAGCTGCTGGTGATTTACCATCTGTGTTAAATCCCTGGCCACTTTTCCCATGTTTTTACGATAGAACCAATCAGCAAATGACACTAATAACTTAGGAACGAAGTATGTGTCCCATAGTATTCTTCTATTTTGACCGTCCTATTACAGTCAGTCACCCACCAAGAGAGGAACAAGAGACGGTCTGTAGGTTTGTTCTTAAGTCGAATATGTATATATTATAAGTCAGAACAGGGACATTGCATAAGTGTAACTGCAACCAAACATACACATCTTTTAGCCTTAGGACAGCCTGGACAATCAAGGAAGAGGACGAAAACATCGCACTATAAATAAATAAATAAATACACATGAGATGAAATCCCCAATCCCGGGCTGGCTTATATTGAGAAGGTCGTTCTGATCTCAGTATGGCTCACTCCAGGCCAGGATTACCCATAAGGCCAACCTAGGCCATGGCCTAGGGGTGCAAGCCAAGGAAGGGCACAGATCACAGACCAAAAAAATATGTTGAAACAAATAAAAACGCAACGCGCATGGAGATGAGGAAGGAAGGATACCGGAGGCCCTCCTTTTCGACGACGCCCCTGCCCCTTCCTGAATACCAGCTCCTGCCTCTGCTATTGTTGCGCAAACGGTGTATGCACAGAGGCTCTCGACACTGGCGTCGACGTCGACAGGAGGAACAATTAACTCCCTCGATGCCGACAGCATCCATTTGCTGGCTCCTTCAGTGCAAGTACAGGAAACTCCATTGCGCAGTCTGCGCATGCCCTAATACCATGAAAACTGGTATTCTTCCTCCAACACAAGGAGGAGACTGTTCCTTACTGGAGAGAGAAGCGCAACTGCCGGCTACAGCACATGCGCAAACCCCAGTACAGGAGAGAAGCCCAACGCGACAAGCCCCGGTATTGGGGAGAAGCGTGGCATCAGTAGAGCTGCTGACTACAATGATGCACAATCCCGATACCGGGTGGAGCCCTCAAGCCCCGGGAGAACATAAGAACATAAGAACATAAGAAGAGCCATGCTGAATCCCTCAGCCCATCTATGCATTCTTGCATCCATAGTTGTACCTCCCAGAAAGAGGGCAAAAGGCTCCCCATGCCTGCATCCATAGCGCCTGAGGGAAACCTCCTGTGTGGGCCACACCGGGAGAGCTGGATGCGGGGCCCTAAGGGGGACGAGCGGATGAAAGGATGTGTGTGTGTGGGGGGGGGGGGTAGAGGTTGGCTTAAAGGGGGCATAATTCCAAAGTGTGGCCTAGGGCACAAAAAGGTGTTAATCCGGGCCTGGCTCACTCCCAAGGAGACACACTTACTTGAGGGTGACTTGTCCTTCTGAACTCAGCTGGACATCCCTTCAAGTAAACCTATCCAAGGCTAGCTTGCTTCGCTTTGGAGCAGCGGAGCTTTGGCAGGAGGAGGGGAGACCCCCTCAGCGAGAGGAACGGGCGGTTACCTTCTGGTGGGAGGTCTCGCTCATGTCCAAGAGCTGCACAATCCGGGGCCGGCGCATCTCGCGAGTGCAGGCCAGCCTCTGCTCCGTGGTGAGGGACATCTCTTTCAAGAAGGCAGAGGGAGTCAACTGTGAGGGGAAACCAATCAAGACAACGACATGAGTGCCCGCATCGCCAGAGGCTTTCCTTACCAAACCCAGCAGGATAAGGCACATATGAGGCTTGAGTGAAAAGTAATGCCTCCACCTTTGTAACTCAACTGATGGCAATGTATCCAATTATCTGGTGATTATGTGGAAAAGTGTGTCGTGGTCGTTAAAGAGCCCATTCTAAGGATGATTTCTGCATCTGATTTATTAAAATACTCCCATCCAAACCCGAGTAACGAAGGTGGAGGCATTACTTTTCATTCAACCCTCATACATTGCTGCCAAGGAACTCCTTCCTCTCTACTGGTTTCTTAAACTTTTCAAACGGATACATATCGGGTTCCTCTTCTGCTTCTCCTTGGGGAATTTCTATTGGAAATAGCATTGGATTGCAAGCCATTTCGGAAGTCTGCAAAATGTCTCTCTCGCTCGCTCTCATGTTGCCTGGAGCAAGCAGTTAAAGCGCAAAGCGATGCACATCCGGACCTCTTTCAGAAAGAGTCCAGTGGGAGTAATAATCTTTAGAGGTACAGTAAATAAACAAACACGGGTTTTGTGTTGGTCATGGGAGTTCTGTGTGCCAAGTTTGGTCCGATTCCATTGTTGCTGGAGTTCAGAATGCTCTTTGATTGTAGGTGAGCTATAAATCCCAGCAACTACAACTCCCACATGACAAAATCAACACATACACACCCCCAAGCCCACCAGTATTCAAATTTGGGGGTAACGGGTATATTTGTGCCGAATTTGGTCCTGTGAATGAAAATACGTCCTGCATGTCAGATGTTTACATTACGATTCATGACAAGAGCAAAATGACAGCTATGAAGCAGCAATTAAAACAATTTTATGGTTTGGGGTCACAACAACACAGGGAACTGTGTTGTTGTGACCCCGTCACAACAACACGGTCACCGACTGAGAGCGGTGACGAGCTGGCTCAGAGCGCATAGACTCAAAATCAACCCAGCCAAAACGGAGATCCTCTGGCCTGGCCGACCCGCCTCTCACCCATCACTGCCACCCTTCGAGGACGAGCCCTTATTCCCGGCTCCGGCAGTGAAAAGCCTGGGAGTGATCCTGGACGAAAAACTAACGATGGAGGCCCAGATCCAGGCGGCAGCAAAAGGCGCCTTCTTCCACCTCCGTAGGGCCCGACGGCTGGCCCCCTACCTACCACCTGTGGGCCTCCCCTCTCCACAACCAAGAGGCTGAAACTCATCCACAACGCAGCGGCCAGACTCATCTCGGGGTCATCAGTGAGGGACCACATCTTCCTATCTTAAAGATCTCCACTGGCTGCCCTTAGAGTTCAGAGTGCTCTACAAACTCCTGGTGCTCACTTTTAAAGCTCGGCACAATATTGGGCCAGCCTACTTGAGTGACCGGCTGATCGCCCAACGCGCAGCGTGAGGCCAGCACGTGCCATAAATGGCGATTGCATGACCATCCCGGGGTGCGAGAGGCTCGGCTGATGGAAACCCATTAAGAGTTTGTGGGAATATAGAATCTCATTGTTGTTGCTGTGTGTCGTCAAGTCATTTCTGATTTACGAATGTCTGACCTTCCTCAGACAACGGCAAACGGTACACTGTAGGATTTTCTTGGCACGTTTCGCACCTCTCAAAAGGGGGCTGCAAATATTAAAGTATTATTATTATTATTATTATTAAGAGTTTGTGTTAGAATCCAAGGCTGAGAGAGCGTGACTTGCCCAAGGGAAACAAATGGGTCTTCATACCTAAACGGGGATTCAAACCCTGGACTCTAGAGTCAGAGTCATTTAATATGTGTGTGTGGTTTTTTATTTTTATTTTACAGAAATGTATATATATTCTTCACTTCCAAAAACACCCTGCGGCTATTTCCCACTTCAGTAGTCCTCTACCAGCCCACACCACATGAAGAACACCATCATCCCCACGTCAGCATAGGCACATCTGTGCTAAAGTCCGTTCAGCAGTTCACCTACCTGGGAAGCATCATCTCTTCAGACGCCAAGATTGACAAAGAGATAAACCACAGATTAGCAATGGCATATGGTGCATCCGGAAGGCTTCACAAAAGAGTCTGGAGCAACAAGCACCTGAGGCAAAGCACCAAAATCAGTGCGTACAGAGCTATCGTACTATCTATTCTCCTCTATGGGTCTGAAACATGGGTCACTCATCGCCAACACCTACGACTCCTCGAATGCTTTCATCAGCGCAGTCTTCGCACAATCCTAAATGTACACTGGACTGACTATGTGATGAATGTTGCTGTCCTTGAGCAAGCAGGGGTCACCAGCATTGAGGCCATGCTATTGAGAACACAGCTGCGCTGGGCAGGGCACATCTCTAGGATGGTGGACCACCGCCTCCCAAAGATACTACTCTATGGTGAACTCGCCACCAGTCAGCGCAAGAGAGGCGCCCCAAAAGAGATATAAGGACTCTCTGAAACAACATTTCAGGCTTGGCCAGATTGACCACCAACCATGGTCCACCCTGGCCTCACATCGGGAAGTGTGGAGACACACTATCCACAATGCTGCGGCCTCTTTCGAGAAGACACATAGAATGGGTCTCGAAAGAAACGACAACGCAGAAAGAACCACAACTTGGAAACAACATCACCCAAGGAGACTTTCTGCTGTGCTTTCTGCAACCGAACTTGCCTATCCCAGATTGGCCTTTTTAGTCATCAATGCGCTTGTAAAAAGCGTGGGATGAGTCCTTCCTAAGAATCTTCGTTTGCGAAGTAATGCCGAGAGTTCCTACTAGGCTTTCCTTTGGCTTACAGCCTGGTGTGTTGGTTGTGTTAGTGCAGGTAATGTGTCCCTCAGTGTGTTGTGTGTTTGCTATTTCCCACTTCTCCAAAAATGAGACCGGTTTGGTGCCAAGAAACCTACCGGGGCGCCCTTCTTCTTCTCTTCTGTGACCAGTTTTGGGATGCGAGGGGCCACCACTTTGCTCTGACAGCCATCCAGCAACGAGGCGGGACACGGCGGTTTTCGCCCTTGGTTTGTGAGCATCTTGGCTAAATCCCTCAGAGCCTGCGGAGGAAAACCCACAAAAAGAGTTAGGACTTCATCCCACGCGATTAGTAAAGTGTTGGGGGTCATAGTTATGCCGTCTAGCTTTGCAAGCGCCCCATTTGGAAAATTAAGTGAATTATTTTCCTGAGCCCCCATCACACATCTTTTTGCCGCATATTTTTAAGCAGTTGACACAAAAAATAAATAAATTACCATTCCTTTCTCCACGGTCTCAAAACGGTAATGGCAGAAGAAAGGAATCCATACTGCCTACCTGTGCTCCCCCCTCCGGCACAACACCCTCGTACTGTTTACAAGCAGGGATGGGGAAATTGCCTAAATATACCTCTATCTGTTGCCTGTCCTGTCTATTTAACAGGGTGAAAAGGACAGAATATAAATACTGTAAATCAGTGTTTCCCAACCTTTTTTGAGCCGCGGCACACTTTTAACATTAAAAAAAATCTGGGGGCACACCACCAACCAAAATGACACAAAATGACACTCTAACACAGTGAAGAACAGCTGGGGTATGGTGGCCTGCTGGGAGCAGCTGCTGGGAGTGCCGAAGCTGGGGGAGGGGGCGGAGCCAGACCGTGCCGTGCCCCGCCCCCTCTGTGCGGCTTCAGCTCTCCCACAGCTTGTCCAGCCTTGAGGGGGCAGTGCCAGGCCAGCGGTGGCAGAGACAGCACAATGCTGGCCTGGCACTGTCCCCTCAAGGCTTGTGCAGCTGCTGGGAGTGCCGAAGCTAAGGGGAGGGGGCGGAGCCAGGCCGCACCATGCCCCGCCCCCTCCGCACAGCTTCAGCGAGTCTTGGTGGATTGGAGGCTGGCTGGGGAAATGGCCAAAGGAGGCGGCGCCTCGGCCCCTTCTTCTTTTTCTTCGCCGCCGCCCGGCCCTTCCTCCTCCTCCCCTCCCCGAGCAGCAGGAGTTCGGCAGGAGGAGGGGGGAAGGAAGGGGGGGCAGAGAGCTTTTCTCATGGCACAGCAGGAGGTCCGTCACGGCACACTACTGTGCCGCGTCACAGCGGTTGGCAAACACTGCTGTAAAGAAATAAACACATTATAATGGATTCACTTTTACAAGAAAGGAGATTCCGACTAAACGTCAGGAAGGAATGTTGGCATTTGGCAAGGAAGCTTGACCTCCTCAAAAGGTGGGAGCCTGTCAGCAAAATGGGTGAGCTGCTGGTTTCTTGCACCCACAGGTTGTGGACCGATCTGTGTTATGGCCTGCCAATCAGGCCCGGATTACCCATAAGGCCACCCTAGGCCATGGCCTAGGGCGGCACCTTTGGGGGGGCAGCAGATCCGGACCCCCCTCCAAAAGTAAAAAAAATTCAAAATAAATTGAAAAAAATTGGGGGGAAAAGTGTGCATGCGCGCAGCACCAGAAGTGCCCCCTCCCTGCTGCTCGCACCGGCCCCGCCCCTCTTCCTTCAGTCAGTGAAGGAAGAGGGGCGGGGCCGGCGCAAGCAGCGGGGCGCCCCCAAGCAGCCCTGCCCCCAGTAAGCGGCCCTGCCCCGCAAATGGCCACGCCCCGGAGCGGGGCCGCGCGCTCAAGAGTGTGGCCTAGGGCACCACAATCGCGTAATCCGGGCCTGCTGCCAATTGCTTCCCTTTGATGCCCACATTGATAGTCCATCTTTCCTTCTTTGGGCTGAAAACTCTTTTATTCGGATTAGAGCGAGTGTTGGCAGAAACGGTCTCAGTCAGATCCCAGTCTCCCTGTCCGTCTGCCAGGATCTTAGTGGGCTTACTGGGAGGAGAAGCCCTTGCTTCAACTGTTCGGTATTCTGACTGGGATCCAGACGTTGTTTGGAACTCGTTCAAAGGGCTGCAGAATGTTCTTGCAAATGTGATCTCCGTCAAGCATGAAATTGCAGCGGCCGCTCAAGAGTATTATCCTGTGGAAAATTAGGGCTACCTATTAAGCTCCCGGTGCCAAAAAAACACTCTGCAATATAAACAAGAATTTGGGAAGCCAACAACATTCAAAATATTTGAAAATTGAAAGCTGCGGACCTACAGACACACTCGCCGAGATTTAAGTGGCCGCTGAAAACAGGGAGCTTCCGATCTGAGCAATCTAACACGGCGAACCAAGTTGCAAAACAGAGCATCCCAGGAGACCTTTAGAAATTTCCCCCATTGCCCATCACGCGAGGAAGTAGCTCTTTCACCAAACCATTCCCAGAACCCAGAAATCTGGGGTGCAGAAAATCTCCCCCCAAAGGACTCAAAACTCAGGCAGATATTTGGCTTGTTGTGGAAACAAAGGCTGGAGAGGAAGCTTGAGTGGAGACACTTTCCCCCAGGATAACAACTCTTCCGGGAGTTATGGGCCGGTAGGTTGTTAGGAATTGTAAAACCGCTGCCGAAGAAACCATCCCTGGACCCCACTCCATTCGTCAACTCTCGGCCTGTTTCCAATCTCCCCTTTTTTGGGCAAAGTCCTGGAACGTGTGGTGGCCTCACAACTCCAGGTATTCTTGGTAGACACGGATTATCTGGATCCGGCGCAGTCTGGTTTTAGGCCGGGGCATGGTACCGAGACAGCCTTGGTCGCCTTAGTGGATGATCTACGCCGGGAGCTGGACAGGAGGGGGAGTGTGTCCCTGTTGGTTCTGCTGGACCTCTCAGCGGCCTTCGATCCCGTCGACCATGGTATCCTTCTGGGACGCCTCACGTAAATGGGCCTTGGAGGTACTGTCTTGCAGTGGCTCCGGTCCTTTCTGGAGGGCCGATCTCAGAAGGTGTTACTGGGAGATACCTGCTCAACCCCTCAACCATTTTCTTGTGGGGTTCCTCAGGTTCAATACTGTCCCCATGTTGTTTAACATCTACATGAAGCTGCTGGGGAGGTCATCCGGAGTTTCGAGTGCGGTGTCATCTGTACACAGATGACGTCCAACTCTGTCACTCCTTCCCACCTGCTACTAAGAAGGCTGTTTTGGTCCTGAACCGGTGCTTGGCCGCTGTGTCGGACTGGATGAGGGCTAGCAAATTGAAATTGAATCCAGACAAGACAGAGGCACTCCTGGCCAGTAGAAAGGCCGAACAGGGCATAGGGTTACAGCCTGTGGACGGGGTGACACTCCCCCTGAAGACGCAGGTTCGCAGTCTGGGAGTGATCCTGGACTCATCGCTGAGCCTGGAACCCCAGGTTTCGGCAGTGACCAGGGGAGCATTCGCACAGTTAAAACTTGTGCGCCAGCTGCTCCCATACCTTGGGAAGTCTGACTTGGCCACGGTAGTCCACGCTCTGGTTCCATCCTGTATAGATTACTGCAATGCTCTCTACATGGGGCTGCCTTTGAAGACTGCTTGGAAGCTTCACTTGGTCCAACGGACAGCAGCCAGGTTGATAACAGGAGCGGCACTCAGGGAGCGCACAACTCCCCTGTTGTGACAGCTCCACTGGCTGCCAGTTTGCTACCGGGCACAATTCAAAGTGCTGGTTTTGGCCTTTAAAGCTCTAAATGGTTCTGGTCCAACTTACCTGTCCGAACGCATCTCTCCCTATGAGCCATCAAGATGCTTAAGATCATCCGGAGAGGCCCTGCTCTCAGTCCCGTCTTCTTCGCAGGTGCGATTGGCGGGGACAAGAGACAGGGCCTTCTCAGTGGTGGCTCCTCGGCTTTGGAACGCCCTCCCTAGAGACATCAGATCGGCCCCCTCCCTCCTGACATTTTGTAAGAAAGTCAAGACTTGCCTTTTTGAGCAAGCATTCGCAGACGAACTTTAATCGAGATCAAGGATTAGTATGACGACGAAACGGAAACCGATGTTAAGATGGTGGAGCTGAGATTTGTATTCTGCAGTTTTTAACTGTTAATTTTATATGTTTTTATATGACTGTTTTTATCTTGTGATGTATTGTAAGT
Organism: Anolis apletophallus; assembly: GCA_030556195.1. Classification (NCBI taxonomy): domain Eukaryota; kingdom Metazoa; phylum Chordata; class Lepidosauria; order Squamata; family Anolidae; genus Anolis; species Anolis apletophallus. Next base: position 47,907,427 of record JARBWK010000014.1, on the reverse strand, counting down.
GAGCACTTGTTGCCGCTTGTTCACCGCCTCGAGTCGCCTTCGGGCTGAGAGAGAGAGAGAGGCCGTATAGCAGCATGGCAAATAAATACATAAATAAATAAATTGTGGGAGTTGAAGTCCAAAACACGTGGAGGGAGGGCTGCAGCCATTCCTGGCCAGCTCTCTTGCTGCATTGTTTTGGGTCTGCTGAGGTTTGCAAAGGGAGTCCCTGTTGAGGCCTCTGAAGCCTCTAAGGATGAGGAGGGGGCCTTTTGGTTGAGCCTGAGGTTTTGATTTCTGAGCCTTTTCTATTATATACTCTTTTCTTAATAAACTTACTAATTGGTGAACTGTGTGGTATTTGGGTGTGTGTGTGTGTGTCAGGAGCAGCTTGAGAAACTGCAAGTGGCTTCTGGTGTGAGAGAATTGGCCGTCTGCAAGGACGTTGCCCAGGGGACGCCTAGATATGTTGATGTTTTACCATCTCTGTGGGAGGCTTCTCCCATGTCCCCGCATAGGGAGCTGGAGCTGGTATTTGGGTGAAAAGGAGCCACGCCGGTGGCTGGGCTGCAACGGTCCCACGCAGAATGCATGACAGCAATGAAAACCGGGAGGCGATGAAGGCATGTGCCACCCCAGGTAGGTGACACACTCGCCTTAGCTTCTTTCCTAATTGAATAACGACAATGTATATGTGTGCTTAGCCCACTCTTGCAAAGCCCGAGCCCCCGCCAATGGAGCCACAAAGAAAGCGGGGCAGTTGGAGGCCTCCCCCTGCTCATGGGTCTCTTGATCAAGGCCTGGAGCAATGAATGCAAGGAGGAAAAGGCCTAATTAAGCCGCTAATGAAGCCCCGAACCACTCTGCTCATCGCATTGAACCCCAGGCCTGGTTTTTTTCACCGTAAGATCTCTTGAAAGCAGCAGAAGAACAAACAGGAAACGAGGGTTAGAGGCTTGGTTTGTGCCTTGAAATGCCACGCAGAGCCACCACCGCCATGTTACCAATATCAAGAGGGTCTGCTCGTCCACAGAACGATGCAAACAAGGCCCCAAAGGCCCCAAAGCCTTCCTTAAAAGGCCAAAAAGGGGGAAACAGGCGCTCTGATCTCGTCTCAGATCTTCCTACGGGACCCGGGTCTCCGTCTCGTCAGTGGTTCTTCCTATTTGAGTTCAGACGTGATAAACTATAGGGAGGCTGTGTGTTGTGTGGATGTACGCTTGGGAGAATTAAGCTACTTCAACGCTACCGTATCATCCAGATCAGGGCTGTCCAACTGGCGGCCCGGGGGCCGTATACGGCCCCACAGCCCCTTCCCTGCGGCCCCCTAAGCTTTTTAATAAAAAATAAATAAAATAAATAAAATAAATAATAATATTTTTTAAAATTACCCACTTCCGGGTTCCAGAGCAAGTATCGCGAGACTACGGAAGCCACACGAGATTTCGCTCTCCACGCGAGATCACGCCGGTGTTGAGAGCGAAATCCTGTGTGGCTTCGGTAGTCTCGCGGTACTCCTGGTGCCGAAATCACAGCTACTTAATCGCTGCGGCCCACGCAGACGCGTTTTGGACCTTCTCGGCTGCTGCCTCGGTCGGTCGTCCCCTCTGCTCGTGGTCCAGCTACTCCTGGATCCTGCGCGTTTGGGAAGGTAGGCTAACCTTTATGCTATTATTATGTAATTGTGTATGGATGACCCTTATGTATTCCCTCCCTGCATTTCCCCTTAGTAAAGGATTAATTTTGATTGTATGGATGACTCTTATGAATTGTAAGTAAATTGGAGCCGGGGGAGGGGTGGGGCGGGGCAAGGGTGGAGCCGGGGTGGGGCGGAGCCGGGGGCGGGGGCAGACCCTTTGGCCCCCCAGGTCATCAGTGACCGGAATTCAGGCCCCTGGGCCGGTAGAAGTTGGACAGCCCTGATCCAGATTATCAAAGCAGATAATCCACATTGCCAACAGATTTTCCCATTTGTTGTCAACAGACCTGGATTAACCCTTTTTGGCGCCCTAGGCCACACTTTGGAATTACGCCCCCAACAGGGGCGGATCTTAGTAGAGGCAAAGCAAACGGCCACCTCAGGGCGGCACATGGCCAAGGGCGCATCCGGCCGCAGGCGCATCACCATTGCTGCAGGTGGCCGGCATGCGGGCGTGAGGCGCTGCCCTGGCTGCAAAATGTTCCCTGGCTTGTCTTTTTCATCCTCTTCGGAGTGCTCGGTTTTAATAGCGCATGCGCGAAACTTTCACACATGCGCTATTGGGACCGAGCACTTCTGGTGGAGGGAGTTGCTAAGTTTCCGGCCTCCCAAGAGGCTGGAAAGGACAAGCCAGGGAACATTTTGCAGCCAGGGCAAGTGAAAATATGTATGTGTGTACGTGGCTGGAATGTCCACTTACACCAGTGTTTCCCAACCTTTTTTGAGCCGCGGCACACTTTTAACATTAAAAAAATCTGGGGGCACACCACCAACCAAAATGACACAAAATGACACTAACACAGTAAAGAACGGCTGGGTGATGGTGGCCTGCTAGGAGCAGCTGCTCGGAGCAGCTGCTGGGAGTGCCAAAGCTGGGGAGGGGGCGGAGCCAGGCTGTGCCATGCCCCACCCCCTACCCCTGGCTTCACCTCTCCCAGCAGCTGCTCCAGCCTTGAGGGGGCAGTGCCAAGCCAGCGGTGCCAGAGCCAGCACAATGCTGGCTTGGCACTGTCCCCTCAAGGCTGGAGCAGCTGCTGGGAGTGCCGAAGCTGGGGGAGGGGGCAGAGCCAGGCCGCGCCATGCCCCGCCCCCTCCCCCCAGCTTCAGCTCTCCTACAGAGGAGGAGCATGAGCGGTGGATGGGTTTCAGTGGGCGGGGCTCCTCCTCCACGCGACTTCAGCGAGCAAGGGGCAAGAGTCATGGTGGGAGTCATGGCGGATTGGAGGCTGGCTGGGGAATCGGCCGAAGGAGGCGGCGCCCCGGTCCCTTCTTTTTCTTCGCCACTGCCCGGCCCTTCCTCCTCCCCCAAGCAGCAGGAGTTTGGCAGGAGGGGGGGAGGAAGGGGGGCAGAGAGCTTTTCTCGCGGCACAGCAGGAGGTCCGTCACGGCACACTAGTGTGCCACGGCACACTGGTTGAGAAAGACTGACTTACATAACAAACTCCCACCTCCTTAAACAGCTATAGCTCCCACTACTCATAAGACACCAGCGCCCCTCCCTCCAATGACTTTGCAGGTTACAGTGAGCACCATGAACATGTCCCAAGAGTCCTGCCAATGTCCTCCACAAACACCACACTGCCCGCCACCCAAGTGAAGGCTTTCATACAGGGACAATTTCATCCTAGGTTTTCTTTTTTCCTCCACCACAGAAATCCAAGTGTTTCTGACTCTCTCCATTGGTGTAGAATTTGCATGGCCCCGCCCACTGCCTCCCCCTTAATCCTTTCCTATTCTGTCATATGGCACACAGCAAACAGAGGAATTGGTCAGCAACTGAACATACTAGAGGAGTTTGGGGAGAAAAGTCAATGTTTGTATGTATGGATATGGGTATGTATGTATGTGGCGGTGCAGCCACTTCCACAAGCCAGTGCAACCCCCACGAATGACGGATCTGATTCTGGACCAAACTTGGCACACAGGCCCTTCCCATGATGTATTTTATGTCCTGGTGCAGTTTGAGGGAGGATTTACCACAGATGATGGGATTTGCAGTATGTTCACCTGATTCAGCGCCAACTTCAACAGACCACTGAGACCCCCACAAATGGAGGACCTGTACCAAACTTGGCACACAGACTCCCCATGACCAAAACATGAACAACTGTGCATACAGACAGAGTTTGGGGGGTGATAGCCCTGGGAATCTGGGAGTTATAGTTCATCCTTATCCAGAAATCACTAAACCCAGCCGCCGGTGGATCTGGACCAAACTTGGCACATATACCCAACATGGCCAACTTTGAATGCTGGCAGGGTTTGGAGGTGATTGCCCTGGGAATGTGGGAGTTAAAGTTCTCCCTTACCTAGAGAGCACTGAACCCAGCCAATGACGGATCTGGACCAAATTTAAGTGATATTACCTAACATCCCAAAACAAACAATGCCTTTTTCTAATCACCCGGACATTGACGAGTCCCCAAGCTAGTCTATCTATCTATCTATCTATCTATCTATCTATCTATGTATATAATAAAAGTCAATGTTTGCGGCGGGAGGTGCGGTGGGAGGTGCGGAGGAAGGGAGGAATATGTGGCAGCTTTTTGATTGGTCGCCAATGTGGGATTATTTGCATAAAGAACTCTCATTGGCCAGCCACAAAACTCCAACACTCTAAGGCACCAGACAGTTTTTCCGTTGGAAATTGAGTGTTCATTTCCTAATAGGATTTCACTACAGAGAGAGGGTTTCCTGATGTATTGAGAGCACTACTAGCATTACAAGCGAGGCCCAAAAATAGACATACATCCTTCCAGCCAAAGGTGAAAACACCACTTTTCCCAACAGGCCTCAGCCTGCATTGACAGTACGGCTTCCTAGACCTCAGCCTAAATTGACAGTACGACTTCCTAGGCCTCAGCCTAAATTGACAGTAAGGCTTCCTAGGCCTCAGCCTAAATTAATAGTAAGGCTCCCTAGGCCTCAGCCTGCATTGACAGTAAGGGTTCCTACGCCTCAGCCTGAATGGACAGTACGGCTTCCTAGGCCTCAGCCTGAATGGACATTAAAGCTTCCTAGGCCTCAGCCTGCATTGACAGTAAGGCTTCCTAGGCCTCAGCCTGAATGGACATTAAAGCTTCCTAGGCCTCAGCCTGCATTGTCAGTAAGGCTTCCTAGGCCTCAGCCTGAATGGACAGTAAGGCTTCCTAGGCCTCAGCCTGAATGGACATTAAAGCTTCCCTAGGCTCAGCCTCAGCCTCAATTGAGGCCTCAGTAAGGCTTCCTAGGCCTCAGCCTGAATGGACATTAAGGCTTCCTAGGCCTCAGCCTGCATTGACAGTAAGGCTTCCTAGGCCTCAGCCTGAATGGACAGTAAGGCTTCCTAGGCCTCAGCCTGAATGGACATTAAAGCTTCCTAGGCCTCAGCCTCAATTGAGAGTAAGGCTTCCTAGGCCTCAGCCTGAATGGAGAGTAAGGCTTCCTAGGCCTCAGCCCATTTCAAATAACCCGGGCACCGCTGGGTCCCAAAGCTAGTATAATATAATGATAAGCTCCCAGTGGTTCCTCAAAGACATCTCTTGAACAGCTCTAGATGCTGTAATAATAATAGCAATAATAATCAATATAATAAGAATAAGAATAATATCAATAAAACATTCCCAAGGGTTACTTGAAGGCTTCTTTTGGACAGTTTCAGATGCTGTAGTAATAATAATAATAATAGCAATAATAATAATAATTTTCCCAAGGGTTACTTGAAGCTTCTTTTGAATGGCTCTAAATGCTGTTTTATAATAGTAATAATAATAATAATAATAATAATCCCAGAGGTTCATTGAAGGCTTCCTTTGGACAGCTTCAGATGCTGTAATAATGATAATGATGATAATGATAATAATTTCCCAAGTGACCCTTGAAGGCTTCTTTCGAACAGCTCGAGATGATGTAACAACAACAACAACAACAGCAACAAGTATTTTAAAAATGGGAGAAAATAATCCAAAGCAGCCCCAAGCATTTCAGAGAAGGGTTGCTCAACCTGTGTTTTGATTAGTTGTTCCCTTGGCATTCCCACGGATTGGCATCCCTACTGGTCAAGTCAACAAGTGGGCAAAGAAACCCTTGGGCCGCGGCCGCCCTCGGGAGTGACCGTTACCCATAATGTGTCTCCCACATTTTCCTCTCTGAAAAGAAGACTCAAAATAGTACGAGGTCAAACCTGAGACATACCAAGACTGAAAGGCAACCCAGAAGGAGGCCACACTCACTTCCCCAAGGAAGGCCCTTCTTCCTCTTCCCCTTCCTCAAAAGGCAGGCAGGCGGGCAGGCGGGCAGGCCTGGGCCTCCTCTCTTCTCTGGTCCTTTGCAGACTGTTTTCCTTGGTCCCCATGGCAACCGGGACTTCCTCCTGGCAGGTGCCGCTTGGCGTTGCCCGGCAACCAAACACCCGCCTTGGAGATGCCTCAGGGAGGCCCTTGGGAGCTAAATACTCTTAGTATTATTGTTGTTAGGATTAGGACTAGGATTACAGCCTTCCAAGGGAGACCCCCAAGGAACCCTTTGGAATATTATTATTATTATTACTAATACTAATACTAATACTACTACTACAGCTGCTTTGCAGCTATCCAAAGGAGGCCTTTGAGGAACCCTTGGGAACACATTATTGTCTCGGTATTACTTCGCGAATCAGGATTCTTAGGAAGGACTCACCCCACGCTTTGTACAAGCGTGTTGATGACTAAAGAGGCCTATCTGAGATAGGCAAGTTCGGTTGCAGAAAGCACAGCAGAAAGTCTCCTTGGGTGATGTTGTTTCCAAGTTGCGGTTCTTTCTGCGTTGTCGTTTCTCTTCAGACCCATTTGGCGTGTCTTTATGAAAGAGGCTGAAGCATTGGGGATAGTGGGCCTCCACGCCTCTCGATGTGAGGCCAGGGTGGACCATTGTTGGTGATCAATCTGGCCAAGCCTGAGGTGTTGTTTCAGGGAGTCTTTATAACTCTTTTGGGGCGCCTCTCTTGCACTGACCCGTGGCGAGATCACCGTAGAGTAGGATCTTAGGGAGGTGGTGGTCCTCCATCCTAGAGACCTTGTGCCCTGCCCAGTGCAGCTGTGTTCTCAATAGCATGGCCTCAATGCTGTTGACTCCTGCTTGCTCAAGGACAGCAACATTAGTCACATAGTCGGTCCAGTGTATATTTAGGATTGTGCGAAGACAGCGCTGATGAAAGCGTTTGAGGAGTCGTAGGTGTTGGCGATAAGTGACCCATGTTTCAGACCCATAGAGGAGAATAGACAGTACGATAGCTCTGTACACACTGATTTTGGTGCTTGGCCTCAGGTGCATGTTGCTCCAGACTCTTCTGTGAAGCCTTCCGAATGCACTCTATGCCTTTGCTAATCTGTAATCTATCTCTTTGTCAATCTTGGCGTCTGAAGAGATGACGCTTCCCAGGAAGGTGAACTGCTGAACGGACACAGATGTGCCTATTCTGACGTGGGGATGATGGTGTTCTTCCTGTGGTGCGGGCTGGTAGAGGACTTCCGTTTTCTTCAGGCTGACTTCCAGCCCAAACAGCAACAGGGAACACATTATTACTGTTGCTGTTATTGTTATTGTTGTTGTTGTTATTGTTACAGCATCTGGAACTGTCCCAAGTGAGGCTTTCAAGTAACCCTTATTGTTTGATACTCAACAAGATTGGTACACAGCAAACGAGATCCCTCTTTTCTATTGGATCCCACATTGGACCCTTCCCAAGTGCTCAGGACTGTGTGTGATGTATCCGTGAATAATGCGCGCAGATCCCAGTCTGGTGGCCTTTTGCAGCTGACTGGTGGGGATTTGGTCAGCGCCGATTGTTTTTAAGTGCAGGCCAAGGTCTTGAGGCATTGTGGATAACATGATTTTATAGCTGTAAGTGGTATTGATTGCAAGCACATTATTATTATTATTATTATTATTATTATTATTAACACAACAAGATGAGTCCACAGCAGACAAGATCACTCTGCTGGCTGCTGCATTGGATCACACGTCCCGAGTGCCTAGGACTGTGTGATGTATATTATTATTATTATCCCGAATAGATTACTGCAACACACTCTATGTGGGGCTGCCTTTGAAGACGGTTCGGAAATTGCAACTAGTCCAACGGGCAGCAGACGGATTACTAACTGGAGCGACATACAGGGAGCATACCACCCCCCTGTTGTGTCAGCTCCACTGGCTGCCTGTCCACTTCCGAGCTCAATTCAAAGTGCTGGTTTTGACCTTTAAAGCTCTATACGGTTCTGGCCCAGCTTACTTGCCCGAACACATCAGCCGCTACGTCCCATCTCATAATTTAAGATCATCCGGGGAGGCCCTGCTCTCGCTCCAGCCAACTTCTCAAACACGGTTGGTGGGGACGAGAGAGAGGGCCTTCTCGGTGGTGGCTCCCCGTCTGTGGAATGCGCTTCCAAGCGACATACGATCAACACCATCCCTCCTGGCATTCAGGAAAAAAGTGAAATCTTGGCTGTGGGACCAGGCTTTCGCGCATTAGCACAATGCAGCACTTTGGATTGGATTTGTAATGGCAAGTTGATGGATATGGCTCAATGCTCATGTTGTGGACGGAACACTGTTTTTAACTTAAGTGAATGTGTATGATGTGTTAATGCTAACTGTATTTAATGCTGAATGTTTATGGTTTTATATTGTATTTATATTGTGTTGACGCATCGAATTGTTGCTTTTGTCAACCCGCTCTGAGTCCCCCCTCGGGGGTTGAGAAGAGCGAGGTAGAAATGATGTAAATAATAAATAAATAAATAAATTATTGTTGTTGTTGCATTTGAAGCTGTCCCAGAGATGCTTTCAAGGAACACTTTGGGGCCATATTATTGTCACTACTGCTACCACTACTACTACTACTACTACTACTACCGTGTTTCCCCGATAGTAAGACACCCCCGATTGTAAGACGTATCGGGGGTGTCAGGGGGGTCGGCTAATATAAGGCGTACTCGAAAGTAAGCTGTACTGTCGCCACGCTTGCCGCCGCCGCCGCAATCGCCCATCGGCCGCGGCACACCTCCGCGGGCGCACCTTTCTGCCAGGCCTTCAAGGAAGGGAGGGGGAAGAGAGCAAGAGGCATGGTGAAGTGGCGCCGTCAGAGTGACGCGCCGCCGCACTACGCCTCTTGCTCTTTCCCCTCCCTTCCTTT
>JARBWK010000014.1:47884859-47898496 GCA_030556195.1 Anolis apletophallus | reverse complement strand
TATTGTTATTGTTATTGTTACAGCATCTGGAACTGTCCCAAGTGAGGCTTTCAAGTAACCCTTATTGTTTGATACTCAACAAGATTGGTACACAGCAAACGAGATCCCTCTTTTGTATTGGATCCCACATTGTCCAGGACTGTGTGTGATGTATCCGTGAATAATGTGCGCAGATCCCAGTCTGGTGGCCTTTTGCAGCTGACCAGTGGGGGGTTGGTCAGCGCCAATTGTTTTTAAGTGCAGGCCAAGGTCTTGAGGCATTGTGGGTAACATGATTTTATAGCTGTATGTGGTATTGATTGCAAGCACATTATTATTATTATTATTAACACAACAAGATGAGTCCACAGCAGACAAGATCACTCTGCTGGCTGCTGCATTGGATCACACGTCCCGAGTGCCTAGGACTGTGTGATGTATATTGTTATTATTATATTATTATTATCCCGAATAGATTACTGCAATGCACTCTACGTGGGGCTGCCTTTGAAGACGGTTCGGAAATTGCAACTAGTCCAACGGGCAGCAGACAGATTACTAACTGGAGCTACATACAGGGAGCATACCACCCCCCTGTTGTGTCAGTTCCACTGGCTGCCTGTCCAGTTCCGCGCTCAATTCAAAGTGCTGGTTTTGACCTTTAAAGCTCTACATAAGAACATAAGAACATAAGAAGAGCCATGCTGAATCGGGCCTCAGCCCATCTAGTCCAGCATTCTGTGTCACACAGTGGCCCACTAGTTGTACACAGGGATCTCTAGCAGAAAGGAGGGCAAAACCTCACCTGCTCCCCGACCCCCACAACTAGTACCCGGGGAAACTCCTGCCTGCCTCCATCCACACAGAGGTGGCACTTGGATGTCCATTTCAGTAGCTACCGATTCCCTTGGTATCCATGAATCTGTCTAATCCTGCCTTGAAGCTGTCCAGGCTGACAGCTGTCACAACCTCCTCTGGAAGTGAGTTCCATAACCCAATGACCCTCTGGGTGAAGAAATATTCCCTTTATTAGTCCTAACTTTCCTACCTTGGAGCTTCAGGGAGTGCCCCCTAGTCCTAGTGTTGGGTGACAGAGAAAATAGTTTTCCTTTATTCACCTTTTCTATCCCGTGCATGATTTTATACACTTCCATCAAGTCACCTCTTAGACGCCGTCTTTCAAGGCTGAAAAGACCAGGCGTTGCAACCTGATTTCATAAGGGAGACGCTCCATCCCTTGGATCATTCTTGTTGCCCTTCTTTGTACCTTTTCCAGTTCCGTTATATCCTTCTTGAGGTGCGGAGACCAGAATTGTACACAGTACTCCAAATGTGGCCTCACCATAGATTTGTAGAGAGGCAATACAACATTTGCCGACCTATTTTCGATTCCCTTCCTGATCATGCCAAGCATAGAATTTGCTTTTTCGCTGCTGCTGCGCACTGGGTTGACATCTTCATTGAGCTGTCCACCAAGACCCCAAGATCCCTTTCCTGGTTTGTCTCGAAAGCTTTGACCCCATCAATTTGTAGGTGTAGTTGGGTTCTTTGCCCCGATGTGCATGACTTTACACTTGTTTAGGTTGAAATGCATTTGCCACTTTGTTGCCCATTCACTCAATTTCGAGAGATCTTTCTGGAGCTCTTTACAATCAGTTCCATTTTTAACTACCCTGAACAATTTAGTGTCGTCTGCAAACTTTGCTACCTCAGAATTCACTCCTACATCCAGGTCATTAATGAATAAATTAAAAAGTAACGGACCTATACGGTTCTGGCCCAGCTTACTTGTCCGAACGCATCAGCCGCTACGTCCCACCTCGTAATTTAAGATCACCCGGGGAGGCCCTGCTCTCGCTCCAGCCAACTTCTCAAACATGGTTGGTGGGGACGAGAGAGAGGGCCTTCTCGGTGGTGGCTCCCCGTCTGTGGAATGTGCTTCCAAGCGACATACGATCAACAACATCCCTCCTGGCATTCAGGAAAAAAGTGAAATCTTGGCTGTGGGACCAGGCTTTCGCGCAATAGCACAATGCAGCACTTTGGATTGGATTTGTAATGGCAAGTTGATGGATATGGCTCAATGCTCATGTTGTGGACGGAACACTGTTTTTAACTTAAGTGAATGTGTATGATGTGTTAATGCTAACTGTATTTTAATGCTGAATGTTTATGGTTTTATATTGTACTAGCTGTACCCGGCCACGCTTTGCTGTGGCTGACTGTGGTGGTTTCCAAAGTGAAGTCCTGAGAAAGTAGTGGTATTAGACTCAGTTGGAAGGGACTCCCAAAGGTCTTCTAGTCCAGCCCCCACCTTTATGAGAGGCAGAAATATTGAGTTACTATTTTATTAGTATTGATTATTAATATTTTTGGAGTCAGTTGAAAGGGACACCCAAAGCTCATCTAGTCCAGCCCTCCTTTTTATGCGAGTCATAAAGATTGGAGTTACTATTTTACTATTATAATTTTTATTATTATTATTCTCAGTTGGGACTCCCAAAGCTCATCTAGTCCAGTCCCCTCCTTTATGCCAGGCAGGAATATAGAGTTACTATTTTATAATTATACATTATTATTATTATACATTGTTATTATTCATTATTATTATTATTTTTATTGGACTAATTTTAAAGGGACTCCCAAAGGTCATCTAGTCCTGCCCCCCTTTTTATGGCAGGTAGGAAGATGGGAGTTACTATTTTTTTTATTATACATCATCTTCATTATTATTATTCTCATACAATTGGTATGGGGGGGGGGAGGAAAGAAAGGGAGGAAGGAGTGATGGAGAAAAGGACAGGAAGGAGGGAAAGAAGTAAAGGAAGGAGAAGGGAAGTAGAGAAATGGAGGAAGGGAAAGAAGGAGGGAGGGAAGGAGAGGGTTGGAGTGGATGGGCTTTAGGGCTCCCTTCAATTGGTTAGCCATCTGTTGTGAGGGCTTTGATGGTGTCTTTCTGGCCCATGAGGTTGGGCTCTTTTGCAAGTAATGTGAGTTGGATTGCAACCCCTATGACCCCCACCCTGGCACCTGCCTCCTTCCCTTCTGCTCTGGGAGTGTGTGTGTGGGATGAAGAGACTTAGTGTGTGTGCAGAGTGTGGCCTCCCTCCCTCTGTTTTTGTCTTCTCTTGCTGTCTCTGCAGCGGCGGTCCTACAAGATAGGCCAAGTAGGCGGCCGCCTAGGGCGTCATCTGGGAAGGGGGCGCCATCCTGGCCCTGCCGATGTTCCTCAGACAGTGCTGCAGCTGCCTGCTTTGTGACCCCGGCCTTGTGCACTCCGACGCCGCTTCTGGGCACGCACGGAGGTTTTCACGCAGGCGCAGTTGCTCCGGAGCTGAAGTTGAGCTCAGGAGCAACTGCACATGTGCGAAAACCTCCGTGCATGCCCAGTAGCTCCCTTGCGCAGAAGCCTGTAAGCAAAGCACTCTCTATCGGGCAGGCAGGGAGTGCTTCCCCTCTCCCTTTGTCTCCGCCGCGCGCACGCGTTTGCAGGGAAGGAGAATAGAATCAGTGAAGGAAGTGTAAGTGAAGGAATGAATGAAGGGCTTTACTCCTCCTCTTCCTCTGTGACCTCTTCTCTCCCTCCTTCCTTTCTTCGGCTCTATTTCTGTCTAGACCTGAGGGGCCTGAGGCTATGAGGAGTTGTGGGAGTTGGAGGCCAAAACACTTAGTAGGAGGGAGGGCGGGCCCAAGTTTGCCCAGGCCGCGCTGCCTGTATTCGACCTCATTTGAACATGTTGGCTGTTTTTCTATTTACATTTACATTGGGATCCTAATTTTGGACTTATGGGAGACTCCTATGGATTATGAGACGGGTGGTGATTATTACACAGTTCTGCTTAATATTGTCATACAATATAATAAAAATACAATATAACAATAGAATAATGATATATTTTATATTACATGTAATATTGCAAAACAATATTGCAGTTTAGTGGTATTGTACAAAATAGTAATATATAATATTTTATTTTACTTTATTTTGGGTTATTTGAGTTTTATAGGAGTCATGAAAATATTTAGTAGAGGATAATTTTATTTAAATAAATAATTTTATTATTTTATAATAATAATATAATATAATGTTACATTATATTATAATGTCAATATATTATAATATAATTATATTGTAATGTAGTATAATATAATTATGATATAATATAGTATGAGTATGGTATAATATATTGTATATACATTGATACAATATAATACTACTAATGGTATTGTGATATTATAATTGTATATTTGTTTTACATGGGGGCGGCAAAATAATGTTTGGGGGGGGCACCAAAATAATGTTCGCCTACCATTTAAAATTATCTTAGACCGCCCCTGTGTCTCTCTCTCCTCCTCCTCGTCTCCTGCCCTTTTCGTGCTGCTGCCTCCTCGGAGCTCTCCTTTCCCAAGGCCCGGCGCTGTGTGGCTCTCTCTCTCTCCTCCCTCCCTCCCTCTCTCTCTCTCTCTCTCTCTCTCTCACACACACACATACACACCAGGGAGGGAAAAGCGCTGCCTGGCTTTGTAATGAAGCAAAGCGCCGGCAGAGCCCCTCCTGTCGCTGCCGGAGAGAGAGAGAGAGAGGGAGAAAAGAAGGTGGCTATGGCTGCATCCACAGCTGGGGCTCCTCTCCAGTAGCACGTGCTTATGCTGTGGGAGGTATGGGAAGTGTGTGATGAATGTTTGTGGCCTGCGTGTTTGGGGCGATTGTTTTGCGTGTAGACTGCTTGAAGGAGCCCCCCCGATCCTAGCGGCAGCTGTGGCGGCGGGAAGGAGGAGTGGCTGAGGAGGAGGGGGGGTCCTTTGCTCCTCCTCAGCCGCTCCTTCCATCTTTGTCCCCACCGTTTGCGATCCGAACGGCGGCAGGGGGGGGGGGAGAGGAGGAGCCACTGAGGAGGAGGGGCTAAGGAGGAGCAAGGGAGACTGCTCCTTCTCCTGGCCCGGCCCCCTCCCTTGGCCCTCAACGTTCTAAAAGTTCTTGCTGGCAGCGGAGAGGCTGGGGTGGGAGTTCCGTTGGCAATGTTTTGGGGATCGTTTTTGGGGTGTTGGGAGGTATGTAGGTCCGGTGTTTTTGGCGTTGTCTGTACCTAGTGTAATGGTCCAGTCGGTTGTCAAGTTTGGTGGTTGTGGGAGCCATAGTTTCTTTGTCTATATACGACATTAAACGGACTGAGCAATTTTATATATATAGATAGATTTCTATTGTGTTTCGGCATCGAATTGTTGCCCTTTGTCAATCCGCTCTGAGTCTCCGCCCCCCCCTCGGGGGTTGAGAAGAGCGGGGTAGAAATGATGTAAATAAATAATAAATAAATAAATTATTGTTGTTGTTGTTGCATTTGAAGCTGTCCCAGAGATGCTTTCAAGGAACACTTTGGGGCCATATTATTGTCACTACTGCTACCACTACCACTACCACTACCACTACCACTACTACTACTACAGCATCTGGAGCTTTCCAAGACAGACTTCCAAGGAACCCTTGGGACCACATTATATTCCTATTATTATAGTTATTCTAAGCCTCCCAGCAACCAAACAGCCATCTGGAGCTGTTTAAAGAAGGCCTTGAATACTGTATATTATTATTATTATCATTATTATTATTAGATATAAATCAAGATGAGTAAACAGCAAACAAGATCCCTATGCCGGCTGTTGTATTTAATCACACATCTGACACTTCCCAAGTGTCTAGGACTGTGATGTATTGGCGAATAATCCATGCAGATCCTGGTAGGTTGGCCTTTTGCAGCTGACCAGAGGTCATTTTGTCAGCGCTAATTGTTTTTAAGTGCAGGCCAAGGTCTTGAGGCACTGTACCCTGTACGCCCATGACCACTGGGACTATTATTATTATTATTATTATTATTATTATTATGCAGGCCTGCCAAACCAAAGGTTACCAAAGCAAGTGTATATATCTTCTCTGTATAGATCGCATGATTCCAGATGATTGGGTTGCAGCGGGGCCAAACCATATCCATTCTATAGCGCAGATGTAGTGATCCTACTAAAATGACTAGTATGGAGAGATACAGTTAGTTGTCAATCGGAAGGATGCATTAGTCCATATTGGGGCCTTTTGGCTTCAGTGAAAGGGAATGGAAAAGACCCTTTGGAGACGGTGCTGCCTGCTCTCCGCTTGCGTTGGTGTCTCACCGAGGAGGCACAAGGCTGGACAGTTACATTTGTTTATTTATTTATTTATTTGTTTGGACTTTTATGCCGCCAACTCCACAAGGCTCGCAGCGGCTTACAAAAGCCAAGCAGCTACACAAAAATACATCATCAGCACAACAACAGGAAAACAATACAACAATAAGGGGTACAACAAGGAGAAGATGGGAGAAGATGGGGGGGGGAGCAAGGGTGTGTTGTTGTTGTTGTTGTCTTTTCACTAAATCAGCCCCCCTCCCAAAAGAATGCATTGAGTTGCCTGGCCATGTTCCAGAAGCATTCTCTCCTGACGTTTCACCTGCATCTCTGGCAGGCAACACAGCCATAGTCCTATTCAATATTAATAATCAATACTATTAGATGCAATATAAAATATAATCATCATTAATAATAACAATGTGTAGGTGTATCTTACGCATTTATGTAACACCTCCCAACAAAGGATTTCCCCTTGGCAGGAAGCAGCCAGGCTTTGAAGCTGCAAAGCTATTCAATGGTAATCAAGGTGGCCAATTGCAATATTTCCACTTGCCTCCTGCAGATTAGAGCTTTTTCTCCCACCCTGGACATTATTTCACAGTGGCGTTTGATACTGTCGATTGTGATCTTTTGACTCACCGCCTTGCCGTGGCTGGAGTGAGGGGGACAGCTCTAAATTGGCTGTCCTCTTTTCTCCAAAACCGGAAACAGTGAGTGTGGGGGAGTGACTTCTGGGGGTCCTTGTTTGTGGGGTTCCCCAGGGCCATTCTCTCCCCTCTGTTATTTAACATCTATATGTGACCACTTGCTCAGCTGGTGCAAAGCTTTGGGTTTGACTGCCATCAGTATGCTGACGACACTCAGCTCATTCTGAGGGTGGAGGGCCGGCCTGACTCCGTACCCGATAATTTCCATCTGTGCCTCGAAGCCGTTACTGTATGGCTGCGAGCCAGCAGGTTGAGGGTGAACCCAGCGAAAACGGAAATCCTATAGCTGGGTCGTCCGGGCGGTAGGGATACCCAGCTGCCTATCCTGGATAGCGAGGCACTACGCCCCTCATTGTCAGTAAAAAGCCTGGGGGTTCTTTTGGACCCTCTGCTGCAGGCCCGGATTACCCATAAGGCCACCCTAGGCCATGGCCTAGGGTGACAGCCATGGGGGGGGGAGGTCCGGACCCCCCGAAAAATTCAAAAAAAAATTCAAAAAAAAGTGCGCATGCACGCAGCAGCGGAAGCGCCATCCACGGCTGCCCCCGCCACTCCCCCCCTTTGCTCTGCTCCCCTCGACTCCAAAGGCTCTGCCCCCCACCCTGGCTCCGCCCCCCACCTCCTCGCCGGCACGAGGAGGAGGAAGGAAAGCCCCACCCCCGGAGCCGATCCCATGGGGAGCCGTCATGACGGCCTCAGAAGCGGCTGAAATCGCCCTTTTCAGCCCAGCATGGTGGCTTTAGGAGGGAGGGGGAGGAGCCACGGGGGAGAGCTCCCACGGCTCCTCCCTCCCCCCTAAAGCTGTCGTGCCAGCCTGAAAAGGGCGATTTCAGCCGCTTCTGACGCCGGCAGGGTGGCTTTAGGAGGGAGGGAGGAGCCGTGGGGAGGCCCCACCCTTGGGGCCACTGCTGCACATGCGCGGCATCGGCTTCGGGGGTGGAGCTTTCCTTCCTCTTCCTCCTCGCGCCGGCGAGGAGACGGGGGCGGACCCAGGGGTGGCGGCAGAGCCTTTGGCCTAGGGTGCCAAAAGGCCATGATCCGGGCCTGCTCTGCTGTCTATAGAGGCTCAAATCTCCGCAGTCGCAGAACAGCATTTTTTCATCTGCGACAGGATAGGCGCCTGGCCCCCTATCTGTCTTGGTACGACCCGGCTACGGTGATCCAGGCTACGGTCATCTCGTGGCTTTATTACTGTAATGGCCTCTACATTGGCCTGCCTATGACGGTGATCCGGAGGCTCAAGCTATTGCAGAACGCTGCGGCCCGGCTGCTCGCAGGGGAACCTACGAGCTGGCGTACCACTCTGGTTCTTCGCAAGGGCGGATCTTAGTGGAGGCAAAGTAAGCAGCCGCTTCAGGGTGCCACGTGGACAAGGGCGCATCCGGCCGTGGCTGCCAGGTTCGGCGGCTGGCACGCGGGCGGGAGGCTCCGCCCCGGCTGCAAAATGTTCCCTGGCTTGTCCTTTTCATCCTCTTGGGAGTGCGTTTAGCAACTCCCTCCACCCGAAGCGCTCTGTTTTAATAGCGCATGCGCGAAACTTTCACACATGCGCCATCGGGTCGGAGCGCTTCTGGTGGAGGGAGTTGCTCAATGGGAGGCTCCGCCTCGGCTGCAAAATGTTCCCCCGTCCTTTTCATCCTCTTGGGCAGGGGTGCCCACACTTTTTCAGCGTGCGAGCTACTTATAATAAAACCAAGTCAGAAAAGATCTACCAAGAGAGAAGCAGGGGCGGAGCAGGGGAGGGGGCTTGCCGTGGCATGGCTCCGCCCCTCCCCCTCTGGCTTAGCACTACCACAGCTTCTCCAGGCTAGAGGAGGTATGCCAAGCCAGTAGTGGCATAGCTAGCCACTACTGGCTTGGCATACCCCTCAAGGCTGAAGAAGCTGTGGTAGCGCTGAAGCCAGGGGGAGGGAGGGGCCTGGTGCAGCATGGCTCCGCCCCCCTCTAGAAGTGCCTCATCCGGCTGGGATCGACCTCCTTCGGTCCTGGGATCGACCAGTCGATCGCGATTGACTTTCTGAGCAGCCCTGCTCTTGGGAGTGCGTTTCGCTACTCCTTCCACCAGAAGCGCTCGGTCCCAATTAGGGTTGCCATTTTTTTATATAAGAAATAAGGGACATTTATGGGATTTTTCACAAAAATAAGGGACACTTTATTAAAAACTTGAAACTCAAACATTAGGTAGAAATAGTTTTATTAACAGAATAAGATAATGATTGAAACTCACAAAAGAAACTGACTTACACCCTCTTAACGGTACATGGTATGTTTCTGCATGCTTTGTCATGCCGGAAAAAACATTATTGGAACTCCCTTATTTCCTCCATCTGACTATTTAGTACTTGACTTTGCTGAATTTAAAAGTGCATTGTCTAAACATTAAAATAAAATAAATTTTATAAGTCAGTACATCTTCATGATTATTATTTATTTATTTATTTCAATTTGATAAACCGCCCTTCCCGAGTCTCAGGGCGGTTTACATATAAAAACAGCATATAACAACATGAGAACAGCATATAAAACGATTAAAACACATAAAACTCCTTATTAAAACAGTCACATAAAATCATGGCCAGAAGGTGGCTCATGGAGGGTGGTAGTGGTATGGCAGGCTGGCAGGCGTCAGTTAAGCGCTGTCAGACTCCAAACGCCTGTCTATAGTTAATGGTATAGTATAGTAGTAAGTCAATAGTTAATGGTATAGTATAGTATGGGATACACAGCATTGTATAGTATTGGGCTGCACAGCTAGGCCTATTTTAAAAGTAACTCTCAAGCAACCAGAAACTATCTTTATCCAACATGATCCAACATTCCCCTTGGGTAACGGTCAATTAGCCTACTGTACTTTGAAAAAGTCCTGTATCGCCTCTTCCTTCCAACGGGGACGCAGGCTGCCCTGCGAGTGGGAATCCCCGGGCAGGCGTTGCCGTGGAAACCGCAGCGCGCACCTTCCTCTGGTCAACCCCGCCCAGTCCTGTCCTGCTAGTCAAAAATAAGGGACAGGGCCTGAAAATAAGGGACACAAATTTTATGGCCAAAATAAGGGACGTCCCTTAGAATAAGGGACATATGGGAACCCTAGTCCTAATAGTACATGCGCGAAACTAGCTGTTTGCATGCACGCATGCTCCGGCGCGCATGCACATGCGCCATCATCACCACGCTGAAGACCCAGGGGGCGCCAAAAAAGGTTTGCTTACTACTATTTTTTACCTTTGTCCGGTCCTGGTTCTTCGGGGACTGCACTGGCTACCGATTGAGCACCGGATCACTTTCAAAGTGCTAGTTCTTACTTTTAAGGCCTTGTATGCTCTGGGGGCAGTGTACTTGAAGGATCGCCTCATCCCATATAGACCCCAGAGATCACTGCGCTCGGAAGATCAAAACCCCTTAGAAACTCCTGGCCTGAAGAGTTATCCCCTGATGGCAACCAGACGCAGGGCCTTTTCGATCACTGCCCCATCACCGTGGAATGCCCTACCTCCAGAGACTCGGGCACTGTGAAATCTGGGAGCCTTTCAAAAGGCAAGCTTTTGAGTTTTAGAATTGATTTTAGTTTAATTCTGCTACCTCTTTGTATTGTGCTATCTTAATCTGTTTCTGTGAACCGCCCTGAGGCTGTTGGTAGTAGCGGCGTAGAAATCGAATAAATAAATAAATAAATACATTAATAAATGTTCGTTTATGGGGAAAACCTAACTCAGAAACCACTGGATGAATTGACACAAAACTTTAACACAATGCACCTCATAGTCCAACGAGTGTCTATCACCTCTTGAGAAAAACACACAACCCCCCCCCAGCAGAACAGACTTAAAATCGCCAAAGATAAACCATATATGTATACACATACACTTCCATACATATACACATGCACACACATACATACATACAGACACACACATACATACACAAGAACACAAATATACACATACATATATATGCACATGCACACACGTATACATATATATGCATATACTCAAGCACACACATATACATAAAATACATATACACATATAAACACAGAAATACACAAGCATTCACATGTATACACACACACATATATGTGTGTGTGTATATATATATGATGGGAGTTAGGGGGTTCGCACTTAAATGGGTGGCCTCCTTTCTTCAAGATTGGGGACAATGGGTGGAGAGGGGAGGGATGGTCTCGGAAAGGGTCCCCCTTAATTGTGGGGTCCCCCAAGGGGCTATCCTCTCTCTCTATTCTTTAACACCTATATGCGTCCAATTGCCCACCTGGTGCGTAGTTTTGGTCTGGAGTGTCACCAGTGCGCTAATGATACCCAGCTGGTGCCGAGGATGGAAGGCCGGCCGGACTCTGTACCCAATGATTTCCATCAGTGCCTCGAAGCCGTGACTGGGTGGCTACGGACCAGCAGGTTGAAGGTGAACCCGTCGAAGACGGAGGTCCTGTGGCTGGGTCGTCCCGGCTTCGGCTGCCAATAATGGATGGCAAGGTGGTTAGCCTGTCGCCTCTGGTTAAAAGCCTGGGGGTCCAACTGGACCCTCTGCTGACGATGGAGGCTCAGGTCTCCACCGTGAGCAGAGCAGCATTTTTCCATCTGCACCAGGCGAGGCGGCTGGCGCCCTACCTTTCCGGTAACGACCTGGCCACGGTAATCCAGGCCACGGTCATCTCAAGACTGGACTACTGTAACGCCCTTTACATTGGCCTTCATTGTCGGTAATCCGGAAACTGAAGATGGTGCAAAATGGTGTGGCTCGACTACTGGCTGGAGTGACACTATCGTGCCACATCACACCAGTCCTACAGCGCTTGCACTGGCTCCCTATCGAGCACCAGATTGCCTTCAAAGTGGTGGTGCTAACCTTTAAGGCCTTGCATGGCCTGGGGCCAGTGTACCTGAAGGACCGCCTTTCCCTGCACGTTCCCCAGAGACCACTACGGTCCATGGATCAAAACCTACTAGAGCAGTATTTCCCAACCAGTGTGCCGGGGCACACTAGTGTGCCGTGAGCGATTATCAGGTGTGCCGTGGGAAATTGGAACCTCCAGGAGGGGGGGGGGGGGAGTCTAGTGTGTTGAAGTATCAAAACCCTAAGAAACCTACCTCGACAAAGGCACAAAATTACAACCACCCCCCTCCCCACCCATTGCCTACTTGATCTCTCCCTCTCCATGCACAAGGCCCGCCTCCCTTTCCCCAAGCATAGACTCCTCTTGCCTCCTGGGGGTTCTGTGGGGAAGTTTGGCCCAGTTCTATCATTGGTGGGGTTCAGAATGCTCTTTGATTGTAGGGGAACTTTAAATCCCAGCAACTACAACTCCCAAATGTCAAGGACTATTTCCCTTGAACTCCATCTAAGTTCATATTTGGGCATATTGAGTATTCATTTCAAGTGTGGTCCAGATCCATCATCATTTAAGTCCACAGTGTTCTCTGGGTGAAGGTGAACAACAACTTCCAAACTCAAGGCCAAATCGCAAGCAAACCCTTTCAGTACTTTCTGTTGGTAATGAGAGTTCAATATGCCAAGTTTGGTTCAATTCCATTGTTGCAAGAGTTCAGGATGCTCTTTGTTTGCGTGTTAACTATAAATCCCAGAAACTGTAACTCCCAAATGTCAAGGTATATTTTCCCCAAACTCCATCTGTGTTCACATTTGGGCATATTGAGTATTCATGCCAAGTTTGGTCCTGATCATTGTTTCAGTCCACAGTGCTCTCTGGATATAGGTGAACTACAACTCCAAACTCAAGGTCAATGCCCACCAAACTCTTATAGCATTTTCTCTTGGTTATGGGAGTTCTGTGTAGGAAGTTTGTGTCTTCCTGCCATTCTTGCCAGGATATCTATGTTGCGTTCATCGAAACAGGCCCAGGTTTCACACTGAGTGTATACATACATTTAAAGACATATTAACTATAGGTATGACTGTGTTAGAGTGTCATTTTGCGTCATTTTGGTTGTTGGTGTGCCCCAGGAGTTTACAAGTGTAAAAAGTGTGCCGAGGCTCAAAGAAGGTTGGGAAACACACTGCTCTGGACAGGGCCGTAGCCAGGATTTTGATTCGGGGGGGGGGGCTGAGTTTGGTTCGGGGGGGGGGCTGAGACTGGGTGGGAGAGGGTCTACCCTTTTGTATTGTTATCCCAATACCCCCATGCATATGGGATATATTGAGCATGGTGATCAGATCATGATATAAATAAGCATAACAGTTTAAATAATGTACCAGTAAGGCCTTTTCGTGGACCACCCTGAGGACCTTTCGGGGCTGAAGCCCCTTAGCCCCCTGGCTACATGCCTGGCTCTGGAGCATGGCCAGGCAGCCCTACGGAAAACCCTTCACAGCCCCCCAAGGAGGCCTTTCTTTGAGGCACTTCCAAAGAAAGAGATCACAAGGGCAAGCTTTGGGGGCTCCCTCGAGCGAGAGAAAGAGCCAGGGTGGGTGTGGATGGCCTCTGGGGGGGCCCGCCTTCCCTGCCCCCCTCCCTGCCTGCCTACCTCCCTTCGGCTCCGCCCTTTGAGCAGCAGAGCCATAAAGCAGCCAGAGGCAGAGAGAGGGAGCGAGAGGCTGAGGGAGGGCGGTGGACAGCGCCTGGTGCTGAAATCAGGCAGGCAGGCAGGCAGGCAAGGCAGGCAAGGCAGGCTCTCCCAGCGTGGCCCGACGATGGCCGGGAAGAGGGCGCCCCAGCAGCAGCAGCAAGCAGCCGCCTTACCTCCACCTGGCCGAGGTCACCGCCTCCCCAGTTCCTGGACATCTGGAAGCACTTCGACGCCGATGGTCAGTGCCAAGCAA
>JARBWK010000014.1:47820968-47884759 GCA_030556195.1 Anolis apletophallus | reverse complement strand
CCAGGCCTCTACATTCAACAACAGGATTTCTTCCCACTGAGGGGGAAGAAGCCATCAACCCAGAATCCAGGCCTCTACATTCAAACAACAGGATTTCTTCCCACTGAGGGGAAAAAAGCCAGCAACCCAGAATCCAGGCCTCTACAATCAAACAACAGGATTTCTTCCCACGGAGTATGGCAAAGATGGCGACCGCTGTGCAGCTCCCCACGGGTGAGCTCCAGCAGGATCTTTCTGATTCTTCGACACAGCTGCTGGTCCTGCCGATCCTCCTCCAGGGTCGTGCAGTAGATCGCCACTCTTCCTGATCATCTTTGGTGACCCACAATCACCGACAATCAAATTTGGCTGGGTAGCGGTTGAGCTCCCAGGATCTTCATGGAAGACGCCGAAGAGGACTAAGGAGGGGTGGGTTGTGCGACCCATTACTGCCGCCAGCGCCCGCTTCCTAAGGAAATTCGGCAGAAGATCATTCATTGAAGATCACCTGTCGACTCCCTTGAAGACCGGGCAGCCAGCAGACCGAGACCCCAGTTCCATGAAACTCTGGGGCTCCAAAGGAGCAGTTCCCCGGGAGGCCGAGGCTAGCGGGGGTCGAGACCTCCCCGCCAACCACACCCAGAAACCCTTGGAGTATGCTGAGCTATTCAAAGAATATGAGAGGCTCATGGACCAAATCAAAGACTTTGGGAACAGATTTGGCGGCCACTGGAGTCTATGGGGATCCCCACGGCACAATTCCCAGTCTTATCCGGCAACCTGGTCGCCCATCGGGCCCTCCCACAGGCCCCGTGGATCAAGACTTCACATGGGACAGGTCGGGACTTCCCCACCGCCCCACGTGAGGTGGGCCTGAAAGGTCCGCTCCAACCGAGGACGCGCCGGCCACCCCTGAGCCAACTCGGTCTTGAACCCTTCGGTGACTCTGCTCTGAGAGAGCATGGGGTGCGACCGGAGAACCTGAGACGACCGGAGGCCGGCAGTGAGCTGGCTGGCGGGAGTAGGCGGAGCCCTCTGGGAGGGAATCGCCGCTGATCGACCGGGACGGCCCACAGTCCAGTTGCCTACCTTCAGCGGGGAAGCCATCTCAGACCCTGGGATCGCTGTCCAGCGAGCCCGTGGTCTCGGCCACATGCCGCCGATGGCAAACTCACCGCCGATGACTTTCGACATTTCGACCATCCTGGCCCTCCGACGCCCAGCGCGTCGCCGCCCGCGATGAGCTGGGAGCATCCTGAGGAGGCGAGGCCTACCATGGCGGGTGGCCTGAGGACGCCCCAGCCAACCCATGCTGGGGCCCCAGAGGAATGGCCACCCGGAAGTGTTCGACTTCGGAAGGCTCGCCCTCGAAGTCTCAGACATCTCTGCACAGACCCGGAGCGAGGCCTCCCGGAAGAGGAAGAGAGGAACCGTCGCCGGAAACGGAAGGATGGTGCCCACTGACATCGCCAACTAGGGTCCGAGGCCAGCCCTGCCCTCGCCGGGGAGATCGACGGAGCCGATGCACCCAGAACTTTCGACCAGATCACAGCGGACGACAACCTGTGGGACAGAGGAGGCCTTGGAGGACGTTCTCACCCAGGACGTTTCTGGAGCTCCAGCACAAACGGCTGAGGCTCCAGGGCCATACCAGTCCTCAGCAGTGACCAGGAAAGACACTACACTGGCAGGTCTGGCCTCCCAGCGGATCCCCGACTGGAAGCTGGCGGCCCCACTCCCGTCCGGGAGTGGCTGCATCGATGCTCACGTGGAGACATCCTTGCCTGCCCTTCGATGGCAGAGTAGTGTCTTGACTGTCACCTCTTTGACACTACCCTACCCTCCACCCCCTCCCCTCCCCCCTCCTCATGTTCCCTGTCGTACATACTATGTTGTCTTACTGTTATTTTGTAAGTCGCCCGGAGCACTTCGGTGGAGGGCGACTCAGAAATAATAAAGTTCTATTCTATTCTATTCTATTCTTCCCACTGAGGGGAAAAAAGCCAGCATCCCAGAATCTAGGCCTCTACATTCAAACAACAGGATTTCTTCCCACTGAGGGGAAAGCCAGCAACCCAGAATCCAGGCCTCTACATTCAAACAACAGGATTTCTTCCCCACTGAGGGGGAAAAAGCCAGCAACCCAGAATCTAGGCCTCTACATTCAAACAACAGGATTTCTTCCCACTGAGGGAAAAGCCAGCATCCCAGAATCCAGGCCTCTACATTCAAACAACAGATTTCTTCCCACTGAGGGGAAAAAGCCAGCAACCCAGAATCCAGGCCTCTACATTCAAACAACAGGATTTCTTCCCACTGAGGGGAAAGCCAGCATCCCAGAATCCAGGAAAACAGGATTTCTTCCCACTGAGGGGAAAAGCCAGCAACCCAGAATCTAGGCCTTTACATTCAAACAACAGGATTTCTTCCCACTGAGGGGGAAAAAAAAGCCAGAATCCAGGACATTCAAAACAACAGGGATTTCTTCCCACTGAGGAAAAAGCCAGCAACCCAAATCCAGTCCTCTACATTCAAACAACAGATTTCTTCCCACTGGGGGAAAAAGCCAGCAACCCAGAATCCAGGCCTCTACTTTTCAAACAACAGGATTTCTTCTCCCACTGAGGGGAAAAATGCACAATCAACATTCCCTCCCCACTTGGCTCTGAAAAACAAATGGATTCCTGTATTCTCCTCCCCTCAGCTTTTAAAAACGGCTGCCTGCCATTCGGCCTTTTAAAGTTACCAATAGCAGGCCATAACATTACAGGCCCCAAAATAGAGTTTAGGCAGGATGGGACGAATTAATGATGGGATTTGCATCCCAATTCACTTCCCAGAAAACATTGTAGCCCCTACAAATCCCCCTTCTCCCAGATAGGCCCCAACGCGGCATCCATCGTCCCTCTTCAACACAGTGTCAGAGAAAGGCAGCTTCTGACAGGATCTTTAGAACAGGCACTGTCACTCTGCAAGGTAAGGCCCTCCTTCACTCAAAAGACACAAGAGAAAACAATAAATACCTTTCTCTAATGCCTTTTAATGCTTATATAAATAATTCTGGCCCAAAGCCCCCTCACCGGCCTCATTGACCTTACTGCTAATTCCATGCAGGCCTTTTCCATTTTTTTACTCCTTTCTGTTTTACACCGGTATACTTTCACAGGCCAGGGCGGATATGTGGCAGCCACTTTCACAGGCCACAGCGACCAGCGGGTGATGGACCTGCACCAAACTTGGCACACACATAACCCCCTATGACATGACCCACGATATGGGATTTGTAGTACTTTCCAAGACTTTGGTTCCCACAGACCACTGAGGCCACCAAAAGGACCAATACAGACCACACTCAGCACACACAGCCCCATGACCCACCTCTACGTCCTGGTGCAGTTCGAGGAGGGTGGGCCATGGATGATGGGACTGAAGTGCCTCTACTCACTTCCCAAGTCCGCTGCAACCTCATCCAATCACTGATCGAGACCAAACTTGCCACATAACCCCCACGACTGCCTTCACGTCCTGGTGAGGTTTGGGGAGGACTGACAATGGATGATGGGATTTGTAGTACTTTTACACCCCTTCGTTCCCACAGACCACTGTGGCCCCCAACAAACACCGAGGAAGTCCACACTTGGCACACAGAGCCCCAGTGACCCTCTCTACATCCTACTGAAGTTTGAGGGGACAGAACATGGATGATGGGACTTGCAGTACCTTCCTTCACTTCCCAATCCTGCTACAAACCTAATCCAATGACTGATCAACACCAAATCTGGCACACAGAGCCCTCATGACCCACTCTACAGCCTGGTGCAGTTTACTGTGAGACGGACCATGGATGATGGGAATTGAAGTACCTTCACTCACTTCCGAAAAACAATGCATCCCTCATCCATTCACCAATACAGACCAAACTTAGCACACAGAGCCCCCAAGACCCAATCTACATCCTACTACACTGGGGGGGGACGGGACACACAGAGATGATGGGACTTGCACTACCATCAGTAATTTCATGATACCACTGCAACTCCCAATAATGATGGATCAAGACTAAACTTGGCACACAGAGTCCCCATGACCCACTCTACATCCTGCTGCGCTTCTCAAATAACCCGGGCAGGGCCGGGTCCCCAAGCTAGTAATAAGATAAAAACAATCATATCAAACCATATAAATTAACAGTTAAAACTCCAAAATCGGTTTCCATTTCGTCGTCATATTAATCCTTTGTTCTTGATTAATTAAAATTCGTCTGCAAATGCTTGCTTGAACAGCCAAGTCTTGACTTTCTTACGAAATGTCAGGAGGGAGGGGGCCAATCTGATGTCTCTAGGGAGGTAGTTCCAAAGCTGAGTAGCCACCACTGAGAAGGCCCTGTCTCTCGTCCCTGCCAGGCGCGCCTGCGAAGCAAGCGGGACCAAAAGCGGGGGCTCTCCGGATGATCTTAAGCATCTTGATGGTTCATAGGGAGAGATGCATTCGGACAAGTAAGTTGGACCAGAACCATTTAGAGCTTTAAAGACCAAAACCAGCACTTTGAATTGTGCCCGGTAGCAAACTGGTAGCCAGTGGAGCTGGCACAACAGGGGAGTTGTACACTCCCTGAATGCCGCTCCTGTTATCAACATGGCTGCTGTCCGTTGGACCAATTGAAGCTTCTAAGCAGTCTTCAAAGGCAGCCCCATGTAGAGAGCGTTGCAGTAATCTATACGAGATGTAACCAGAGCGTGGACCACCGTGGCCAAGTCAGACTTCTCAAGGTACCTGGCTGCTGTCCATTGGACCAATTGAAGCTTCCAAGCAGTCTTCAAAGGCAGCCCCACGTAGAGGGCTTTGCAGGTAATCTATACGAGATGTAACCAGAGCGTGGACCACCGTGGCCAAGTCAGACTTCTCAAGGTACCTGGCTGCTGTCCATTGACCAATTGAAGCTTCAAGCAGTCTTCAAAGGCAGCCCCACGAGAGAGCATTGCAGTAATCTATACGAGATGTAACCAGAGCGTGGACCACCGTGGCCAAGTCAGACTTCTCAAGGTACCTGGCTGCTGTCCATTGGACCAATTGAAGCTTCCAAGCAGTCTTCAAAGGCAGCCCCACGTAGAGAGCGTTGCAGTAATCTATACGAGATGTAACCAGAGCGTGGACCACCGTGGCCAAGTCAGACTTCTCAAGGTACCTGGCTGCTGTCCATTGGACCAATTGAAGCTTCAAGCAGTCTTCAAAGGCAGCCCCACGTAGAGGCGTTGCAGTAATCTATACGAGATGTAACCAGAGCGTGGACCACCGTGGCCAAGTCAGACTTCTCAAGGTACCTGGCTGCTGTCCATTGGACCAATTGAAGCTTCCAAGCAGTCTTCAAAGGCAGCCCCACATAGAGGGCGTTGCAGTAATCTATACGAGATGTAACCAGAGCGTGGACCACCGTGGCCAAGTCAGACTTCTCAAGGTACCTGGCTGCTGAACATTGGACCAATTGAAGCTTCCAAGCAGTCTTCAAAGGCAGCCCCACGTAGAGAGTGTTGCAGTAATCTATACGAGATGTAACCAGAGCGTGGACCACCGTGGCCAAGTCAGACTTCTCAAGGTACCTGGCTGCTGAACATTGGACCAATTGAAGCTTCCAAGCAGTCTTCAAAGGCAGCCCCACGTAGAGGGCGTTGCAGTAATCTACACGGGATGCAACCAGAGCATGGACCACCGTGGCCAAGTCAGACTTCTCAAGGTACGGGCGCAGCTGGCGCACAAGCTTTAATTGTGTGAATGCTCCCCTGGTCACCACCAAAACCTGCGGTTCCATGCTCAGAGATGAGTCCAGGATCACACCCAGACTGTGAACCAACAGTGTCTATCACCCCTTGAAACAAACACACACACACACACACCAGCAGAACAGACTTAAAATCGGCAAAAAGAAACCATATATGTATACACCTACACTTACATACATGTACACATGCACACACATACATACGGACACACACACACATACATACACAAGAACACAAATATACACATATACACACATACATATGCACATGCACACACATATACATATGCACATACCTACACATATATGCGTATACTCAAGCACACACATATACATAAAATACGTATACACATATAAACACAGAAATACACAAACATCCACATGTATACACACACACACACACATATATATAAACACACCTATATACACAAATATATACACACCCATCACACATCTACACAGACTGGGCCACAGCACCGCGTGGCAGGGGGCGGTTATATACTATCCCTGGCCTTGCTTCCAATAGACCCCTCGCCCTGTGAGGATGCCTGCAGCCCTAGATCCGGGGGAAAGGTCAGGAGAGCATGCCTCTAGGCAGGGCCGTAGCCAGGATTTTGATTCGGGGAGGGGCTGAGTCTGAGTAAGAGAGGGTCTACCCTAGCAAACCTCTTGTATTGTTATCCCAATAACCCCATGGGATATAATGAGCATGGTGATCAGATCATGATATGAATAAACATAACAGTTTAAATAATGTACCAGTAAGGCCTTCTCGCGGACCACCCTGAGAATTTGGGGCTGAAGCCCCTTAGCCCCCCTGGCTACATGCCTGCCTCTAGGGCAGTGTTCCCAACCTTTTTTGAGCCGCGGCACACTTTTAACATTAAAAAAATCTGGGGGCACACCACCAACCAAAATGACACAAAATGACACTCTAACACAGTAAAGCACGGCTGGGTGATGGTGGCCTGCTGGGAGCAGCTGCTGGGAGTGCCAAAGCTGGGGAGGGGCGGAGCCAGGCTGTGCCATGCCCGCCCCTACCCCGGCTTCACCTCCCAGCAGCTTCTCCAGCCTTGAGGGGGCAGTGCCAAGCCAGCCGTGCCAGAGCCAGCACAATGCTGGCTTGGCACTGTCCCCTCAAGGCTGGAGCAGCTGCTGGGAGTGCTGAAGCCGGGGGAGGGAGCAGAGCCAGGCCGCGGCATGCCCCACCCCTCCCCCCAGCTTCAGCTCTCCTACAGAGGAGGAGCATGAGGGTGGACGGGCTTCAGTGGGCGGGGCTCCTCCTCCACGCGGCTTCAGCGAGCGAGGGGCGAGGGTCATGGTGGGAGTCATGGCGGATTGGAGGCTGGCTGGGGAAATGGCCGAAGGAGGCGGCGCCCCGGTCCCTTCTTCTTTTTCTCCGCCACTGCCCGGCCCTTCCTCCTCCTCCCCCAAGCAGCAGGAGTTTGGCAGGAGGGGGGGGGGAGGAAGGGGGGCAGAGAGCTTTTCTCGCGGCACAGCAGGAGGTCCGTCACGGCGCACTAGTGTGCCACGGCACACTGGTTGAGAAAGACAGCTCTAGGGCATGGCCAGGCAACCCTACAGAAAGCTCTTGACAGCCCCCGGCCCCAAGGAGGCCTTTCTTTGAGGCACTTCCAAAGAAAGAGATCGCAAGGGCAAGCTTTGGGGGCTCCCCCGAGCGAGAGAAAGAGCCGGGGTGGGTGTGGATGGCCTCTGGGGGGCCCGCCTTCCCTGCCCCCCTCCCTGCCTGCCGACCTCCCTTCGGCTCCGCCCTTCGAGCAGCAGAGCCATAAAGCAGGCAGAGGCAGAGAGAGAGCGCGAGAGGCTGAGGGCGGGCGGTGGACAGCGCCTGGTGCTGAAATCAGGCAGGCAGGCAAGGCAGGCAAGGCAGGCTCTCCCAGCGTGGCCCGACGATGGCCGGGAAGAGGGCGCCCCAGCAGCAGCAGCAGCAGCAGCCGCCTTACCTCCACCTGGCCGAGGTCACCGCCTCCCAGTTCCTGGACATCTGGAAGCACTTCGACGCCGATGGTCAGTGCCAAGCAAGGGCAAGGGAGGGAGGGAGGGAGGGAAGGGCACCCCAGAGGCCACCCACTCCAGCCCCCTTCAGAATCAGAAACAGAAGGGAAGGAAAACTTTAGAGGTCTTGCCCAAGGCTTTCCTGGCCGGCATCACTGGGCTGCTGGAAGCCACGTTCGGGAAGCATGCTCTCCTGACATTTCGCCCAGATCTATGCCAAGCATCCTCAGAGGTTGGGAGGTCTGTTGGAAACTACAGAGAGAGAGGGGGGATATATAGAGGATATAGAGCAGGCCTGGGCAAACTTCGGCCCTCCAGGTGTTTTGGACTACAACTCCCATAATTCCTAACAGCCGGCAGGCTGTTAGGAACTGTGGGAGTTGTAGTCCAAAACACCCGGAGGGCCGAGGTTTGCCCAGGCCTGATATATATGGATATATA
Organism: Anolis apletophallus; assembly: GCA_030556195.1. Taxonomy (NCBI): domain Eukaryota; kingdom Metazoa; phylum Chordata; class Lepidosauria; order Squamata; family Anolidae; genus Anolis; species Anolis apletophallus. The sequence goes on along the minus strand of JARBWK010000014.1, from coordinate 47,876,547 downwards.
GATATATATGTCCAGGGTGGGAGAAAGAACTCTAGTCTGCGGGAGGCGAGCAGGAATATTGCAATTGGCCACCTTCATTACCATTGAATAGCTTTGCAGCTTCAAAGCCTGGCTGCTTCCTGCCAGGGGGGAATCCTTTGTTGGGAGGTGTTAAGTCAAGACGTAAGGTACCCCTACAAATTATTATTAATGATGATGATGATGATGATGATATTTTATATTGCATCTAATAGTGTTGATTATTAATATTAGATTATTAATGGATTATTTTAAGAAATTGAATAATTAATTATTTAATAGGGTTAATAATTAAATATTTAATAGGGTTATTATGACTGTGTTGTCAAAGGCTTTCATGGCTGAAGCCACTAGGTTGCGGTGAGTTTTCCAGGCTGTCTGGCCATGTTCTAGAAGCATTCTCTCCTGACATTTCGCCCAGAGGCTTTCTCAGAGGTTGAGGGTCTGTTGGAAATTTGGCAAGTGGAGTGTATATATATATATATATATATGTATATGTGCGTGTGTGTGTGTGTGTGTGTGTGTGTGTGTGTGTGTGTGTGTGTGTGTGTATATATATATATATATATATATATATATATATATATATATATATCCCCCTGTGGAATAATGTCCAGGGTGGGAGAACAAACTCTTTGTGTATTGGAGGCACATGTGATTGTTGCCATTGCCCAGCTGGATCAGCATGCTTGCCACAGAGGATGCTTGCCACAGATGCAGGCGAAACATCAGGAGAGAATGCTTCTAGAACATGGCCAGCTCGGAAAACCTTCTATGTCACCCGCGCCATCTCCCCGAGTTTCCCACAGAAATATGGCCGACCTTCAATGCCAAGGTGAACCCTCCCCAAGAGACAACCCAACTAGTAAACAAACCAGTAAACATAACCATAGAAGGACTTATGACCACCAAACAAGATATTCAAATAGTTTAATAGAACAGAATCAATCTGCCATAAAGGCACCATCAAAGCCCCCCCAACTGATGGCCATCCTGCCGCCACGTGATGATGATGATAGCACCTTCTGCAGAGAGAAAAAGGGGAAGAGGGTCCCTTGGGAGTCAAAGGGAATCAGAGAATTCTAGGCTTGGAAGGGACCCCCAAAGTCAATCCAGTCCAACACCCCTAATTCTGCCAGTCAAAGCCCCCAACAGATGTACATCCTGACTCTGCTTGATAACAACAACAACAACAATTGCACCTTCTGCAGAGAGAAATAGGAAACCAGAGAATCCTCAACTTGGAAGGGACCCCCAAAGGTGATCCAGTCCAACCCCTAATTCTGCCAATCAAAGCCCCCAAACAGATGGCCATCCTGACTCCGCTTGATAACAACAACAACAACAACAACAACAACAATTGTACCTTCTGCAGAGAGAAATAAGGAACCAGAGAATCCTCGACTTGGAAGGGACCCCCAAAGGCGATCCAGTCCAACCCCCTAATTTTGCCAATCAAAGCCCCCCCCCCAACAGATGGCCATCCTGACTCTGCTTGATAACAACAACAACAACAACAACAATTGCACCTTCTGCAGAGAGAAATAAGGAACGAAGTCCCTTGGGAACCAAAGAATCCTCAACTTGGAAGGGACCCCCCAAAGGTGATCCAGTCCAACCCCCTTCTGCCTTCATGCAGGAACAGCACTATTAAATTCCTCCCAACAGATGGTCATCCAGCCTCTGCTTAATAATAATAATAATAATAGAATATAGATTTGGAAGTGATTCCAAAGGACATTCAGTCCAACCCCCTTCTGCCATAAAAGGAAAAGCTCCATCTAATTCTCCCCAACAGATGACCATCCAGCTTCTGTTTAAAAGCCTCCAAGCAAAGAGCTTCCTTCACACTCCGAGGCAGAGAGTTCCACTGTTGAACAGCTCTTGTTTATGTTCAATGCAATCTCCTTTCCTGTCATTTGAACCCATGGCTCCACTGAGTCATAGAAGAAGGCATTCAGAGAAGAGAAGAGAAGAGAAGGCAGGGTGTGAGTGGTTCCTATGACAAGAAGGAATGCCTTCGTTTAGGGATGGAAAGCCTTTCCTACCAAGGTCTTTTCAAGTCGAAAGCAAGCCCCTCAGTCCGGGATTCCTCTCTTCCTTCTTTCGCAAGGAGCTGGTGCCTGAGCAAAGCTGTGGCTTCCAAGGCATGGCTCTGTCTCGCGACTGTATCAAGAGTGCAAAAGTAGAGTGGCCCCAGTGGTCAGGTAGAATGGCCTTTGGGCTATTCCTCTGTCTTTATGACCCTTAAAGAGGATCAAGCGCAGACTTTTAAAAATATAGGCAAACCCCAAATTATTTATTTATTTATTCGATTTGGTATACCGCTCTCTCTGGAGCCCAGAGCGGATTACAAGATAAAACCAGATAAAACACATAAAACACATAAAACAGCATTATAAAACCAAGTTCAAACCCCGCTCCCAGCCTTAACCGATGAGCAAGATCGGTTCTGTAGGTTTGTTCTTCAGTTGCATTTGTATGTCAGTTGGAATAGGGACATTTTATAAGTGTAACCCATACATACATACATACATACATATATATGAGTGTATATCAGAGAGAGATATAGTATCATAGATTTGGAAGGGAGCCCCAAAGGCCATCCAGTCCAGCCCTGATCTTAACTAGGAGTCATTTGTAAGTTGGGCGTTTGCAGTTTGGGGACTGCATGTGTTTCTGTGTGTGTGTCTATATCTACATCTACATCTATATCTATGATACAGGGCCGTAGCCAGGATTTTGATTTGGGAGCGGCTGAGTTTGATTTGGGGGGAGGGGCTGAATCTGAAAGAGAGAGGGTCTACCCTACTAAACCTTTTGTATCATTATCCCAATACCCACATGCATATGGGATATATTGAGCATGGTGATCAAATCATGATACGAATAAACATAACAGTTTAAATAATGTTCCAGTAAGGCGTTCTCGTGGACCACCCATAGAATTTTAGGGTTAGGGTTAGGGTTAAGGTTAGGGTTAGGGCAGGCATGTAGCCCCCCCCCCCCCCTGGCTACATGCCTGCTGAGATATAGTGTCACAGATTTGGAAGGGACCCCAAAGGCCATCCAGTCCAGCCTTGGTATTAACTAGGAGTCATTTGTCAGTCGGACGTTCGTGTTAGTTCTGACTTTCAAGGCCTTGTATGGCCTGGGGCCAGTGTACCTGAGGGACCGCCTTACCCCATATTGTCCCATGAGATCACTGAGATCAGAAGATCAGGATCTTCTCCTCATTCCGAGTGTTAAAGTTTACCACCTTACCTCAAGGAGGAGAAGGGCGTTTTCTATTATTGCCCCCACGCTCTGGAACTCCTTACTGCCGGAGATCAGGTCACTCCGAGACCTTATGGCGTTTCGGAAGGCATGCAAGACCTGGTTATTCCGACAGGCCTTTGCAACCTGAGATGGTCTTAGTTGTATATATTGATTTTAACATTAAACGGATTTCTGTATTTTAATGTATTTTAATGTTCATTACGTTTGTGAGCCGCCCCGAGCCACCTGGGAGTGGCGGCCAAGAAATCGAATAATTAAATTAAATTAACTTGGGGACTTTGTCCTCTGCAACATGAATTCCCTGAGAGGCCGCCATGTTCCCTAAAGCTGAGTTGTGGGGCAATTGGGGGGGGGGGGTGCCCAGTCTTTTGGTTACCAAGGCACCTCCAACCTTCATTTAAAGCACCAGATTTCAGTTTCCAAGCGGGCAAAGTGTCACCTTCCGAATAAGTTTGGATTGCGGCTGCCGGCATGACTGGCCATGTTCTAAGCTTCTGCCTGCCGGTGGCATTGGGTGGCCTTTCCCATTGGGATGCATTGGGAGGAACGAAGCCTTGTCCTCCTTGGCATTTCCCTGCTGCAACGGGTTTCATGGGCCGCTGAACCGAGAGGCTGCTTCTGTGATGGCTCTTGAAATATTGATTGACTGCATTTTTTGCCAAACTCGGTGATTTCCGTTTTTTGTCAGCGTTTTATTCACGGCTGACTTTGCGCACATACACTTTGCATAGACAGGTATGAAGACACAATGGCGTGCCTCTGGCATGCTCAGAATGGGATACTTTTGAGGAATCCTCCTCCTCCTCCTCCTTGCCTTCCACTTTATTGCCTCCTGAACGGCTTCGGCCTCCTTCGGGAGCACAACCCCATCCAAGCATCTCTTAATTACATCTTAAAACATTTACTCGTTGCCCTTAATCAAAAATTGATTCCTGGCGTTGTTTGTAGTGCCGTCCTAGAAAGGCTTGGGGCCTCCTCCCTCTGGCTTCCCCCCAACCCAGATACATGGGCAGGAAGGGCTCTCGGCCTTGGAAACACAGCTGCGCCATTTTCACAATTATCTTCCAGAATTTCCATTTCTGACCCAAACGAAACGCAGTGCCGTCGTACTATCGCTTTTTCCCTCCTTCTCCACTCTTCCTTGGTCTTCGCCGTTGGCTTCCCATTCCTTCAGCCTACTCTAAACATGGACGAAATCTATTATCTACCTACCTACCTATCTACTCTAAACATGTATGATATCTATCTATCGGCCTCTATCATACCTATCTACACTAAACTATGATATTTATCTATCTATCTACTCTAAATGATATCTATCTATTCTAAACATGCATGGTATCTATTTACTGTAAACTATGATATCTATCTACTTACTCTAAACATGTATATCTCTCTCTCTCTAAACTATATCTATCTACTCTAAACATGTATAATTATCTACTCTCTCTATCTACTCTAAACATGTAAGATATCTATCTACTGTAAACTATATCTATCTACTCTAAGCATGCATGATATCTACTCTACTCTATCTACTCTAAATGATATCTATCTACTCTAAACATGTATAATTATCTATGCTACTCTATGATATCTATCTACTCATATCTACTCGAAACACGTATGATATCTATCTACCTACTCTAAAGTATATCCATCTGTCTACTGTAAACATTTATGATATCTACCTACTCTAAACTATGATCTCTAACTATCTATTCTAAACATGTATGCTCTCTATCTATCTTTCGATCTGTCGTAATTCAGCCAGTGGCTGATGGCTTAACTGATGATTGAGAGAGGATTGAGAGCTTTCCTGTGGCGCAAAGGGATGGGCTCTCAAGCCTGGGAAACGATGTTTTTTTCTGTGAGGAAACCAGTTGGGCAAGTGCAGGGCCTCAAGGGCATTCTTCAGGAGAGGCAGAAGAAGTAGCAAAAGCAAACAAGGAATGGGGTGAAGAGTTGAGTACTAAGGGGGATTCATTCCCATGGGAACCCACCTGCAGCTACGGAGATCAACAAAAGTCTTCGTTTACAAATCAGAGCTGAAATTAGATTGCATCATTCAGAGGGATTACGTGGGAAAGGTGTGAAGGAAATTCATGGGAAACGGAATGATTTCATGGGTATCTACTAAATAACGAGTTGTTCAGTTCAGGCAACGCTGTCAGAGTGAGAAGCTAAACCTGAGTTCTCTTGCTCCTGGTTCAAGTCAAGCTTTGGTTTTGGATTTTATATATCCTGGAAGTTTCCTATGTTCCTGTTTGAGTTGTATTAGTTTTTGCCTTCCTGATGGTGGACTTGTGATTCCTGGACATTGTCGCCTTTGGAACTTTGTGAGACCTTTGGATTATTGTTTCGTTATCCTCTGTTGCTAACCTTTTTGGAGTTTATCTTCCTTTCCTATTCTTGCTTAAGTGGCTGAGGGAGAAATGGAAGGCGCCTGAGGCCAGGAATTGTGGGAGTTGAACTCCAAAACACCTGGCGGGAGGGAGGGAGGGCCAAAGTTTGCCCATGCCTGCTCTAGAGCCTTTCTTGCCTGTCGCTTGGTGGCTGCTTGTAGTTCACCCACCTTCCCTCCAGCAAAAGGGAGAGAGGCCAGGTCTCCCTCGCCCCTGTTTTGATTCTGTGTCCAAATTGTTGCACCAGGAACAATGTTGCACCCCCCCTCCCAAAAACAAACAAACACCACAAACATATTTGTGAGCTTCAGAGAGTCAGGGCTTCTTTCGATCCGGTAACTGAGCTCATCACGCCGCCGAGGCACAAACAACACCAGGAAATGATAGGCTGCTCCCTCGTAATTGGAGCATGATGGGCCTTCCCGGGGAGAGCCGAGCCGTGATTAATATAATCGTTTTGACAAGGGATCATTACCCGGCCCCACTTTGTGTTGCATCAGCCCTGGTTGCAGGTGGAGGGGATGAAGGGCCCATCTGCGGCTCCACCCTCCTTGCCACTCAGGGATCCCATAATTACCGCCTTCTCAAACACTTCTGCCCTTCTGGGCCTGAGAGTCAACAAGGCCCAAGCTCTTGTCGTTCTTTGCCATCGCTCAGGGAAGCCAGTATTTGCGCTCCGCAACACGGTTTTTGTCCCCGGGTGATCAATGCCCTTTCCTCATTGGTTCTGTCATCAAAACATGGGGAAAGTTTATTCAACTGCACAAACTTTGGTGGGAAGGGACATCCTTTGGCTCTAGTTTGCCAATGAACCTTTCACCGAGTTTCAACCCAACAAACAAAGTTTCTGGAGGAACCGAACATTTTTTTTCCAAAATTTGTTGCAGAGTGTTATTGTATTTATTTGTATCCTCCTTTGCATCTTGGTTGCAAGATAAACACAGAATACAAATAAATAAATCTCTATATATAATAAAGTGGAATGTTTGTATGTTTGTGTGTGTGTGTGTATGTATGTATGTATGTATGTATGTATGTATGTGGCAGCGTTCTGATTGGCTCCCGGCCTCTACATTCTGACAACATGATTGGTTGCCAGTGAGGGAGTATTTGCATAATGCCTCTAATTGGCCAGCCAACATGAACATTCCGACACTTAGAGGGTTAGGCTAAGGCTAAGGAAGCCCGGGCTGAAATCCCCAGCCAGGCCGTCCCAAGGGAAAGTGGGTGGAATTAAACTTGTAAAAGACCCCACAGACACACTTGACCCACTCAGGGACAAAGGAATGGCGAAGCATCCAGAAGAGAAAGTCAGTTTCTGAATCAACTGCATCATGAATTGATTCTGAATTGCAGGGTTGGTTCCGGCCGCCTTTCCGTCCGAAGGACAACGTGTTCTCCAGTTTGTGACCCGGTGTTTGGTTGCGTGACAAGCCGGAACGAGGCACAAGGATAGTTGGATGCTACCTAATGTTGATTTATGGAGCTTGCTTCAGAGATCGCCTCCGCTTATCCCAGAGAGAGTCCCATCCATTAGTGGCAAAGCCGTGGCAGTGACAGAGCGGCTCGATTCCGCTTTGGTGCAACACCGCGGTTTCTATTATCCTCCTGGCTGCCCTCGCAAATGAGCACCGTTGGCTTCCGACCCAGCAGGGAGAACAATGGCAAGGGCCGGGCTTCTGAAAGTTACATTTCCTGGGCTTTGGGGTTCCTTGATTCTGGGGGATATGGTCCCTATATATATATATATATATATATATATATATATATATATATATATATATATAAAGAGAGGTGTCATCCTAAGTAGCCTATAGATAGCAAAACCACACAAGGCAGACACACCAAATCAGCCCACATACACACAAAACCCCACGAGGTATGTTTACCACCCAAAAAAATAAAATTAAAATTAAACAACACGACCAAAAATACAAAAAAACCCAATTGGACTACAACTCCCATGATCCCCCACGCCACCGCACTCTGGCAGTTTAGAGTGTCGGAATGTTGGTGGTGCTGACCAATTAGAGGCATGATGCAAATACTCCCTCAGAATGTAGAGGCTGGGAGCCACCCCCCTCTGGCAGTTTAGAGTGTCGGAATGTTGGTGGTGCTGGCCAATTAGAGGCATGATGCAAATACTCCCTCAGAATGTAGAGGCTGGGAGCCACCCCCCTCTGGCAGTTTAGAGTGTCGGAATGTTGGTGGTGCTGACCAATTAGAGGCATGATGCAAATACTCCCTCAGTTAGAATGTAGAGGCTGGGAGCCACCCCCCTCTGGCAGTTTAGAGTGTCGGAATGTTGGTGGTGCTGACCAATTAGAGGCATGATGCAAATACTCCTCAGAATGTAGAGGCTGGGAGCCACCCCCCTCTGGCAGTTTAGAGTGTCGGAATGTTGGTGGTGCTGGCCAATTAGAGGCATGATGCAAATACTCCCTCAGAATGTAGAGGCTGGGAGCCACCCCCCTCTGGCAGTTTAGAGTGTCGGAATGTTGGTGGTGCTGGCCAATCAGAGGCATTATGCAAATAATCCCACAGTGGCAACCAATCAGAAAGCTGGCACATATCCACATACATACATTCACTTTGTTGTCCCAGGCCTGGGAATACAGTGGGACAGGACTACCATACAACAAAAGGAAGATACAAATCCCAACTCATCCTGAGCAAACTGCTAAAGGTCTCTTAATGTTATCGACAAGAGGCAAAATGGCCATTTGTCAAGAGTCCTTTGATTGTGCATTCCCACCATGTGGGTAGAATGGGTTAGCCACAGACTATGGCACAGCAACGCGTGCACGGGTCAGCTAGTAAGATATAAAATTGTTGTTGTTGTTGTTATAAAAGGCAGTGTCTCCTTCCATGTCCTTGAATCCTGTCCTTCAGGATTTGGACGTGAATCAGAAATGGTGCCTGAAATGGAGCATCAACAGGAATCCATCTTCTCTCCGTAGGACCAATTTCCAAAAACAGACCAAGCCAGTAAATCATCCCAAGAGGTTTCTGCGAGACAACATCCATCACTGTTGTTCTCCTTGCGCTCATCAATAAAAGGCTTACAAACACCATCAGAGAGAGTCAGCATCATGTCCTGCCTGGACCGGGGCTAGAAGGGCCTTCCTTATTTTCCTCCCAGACGGGGTCATTCAGGGCCAGGAGACGTTTTGGGCTGCGCAAATGCTTTGGATGAATGCAAATAGGCAGGGCTGGAAGTCTGATCTGGCTACGGTGGTCCACGCTCTGGTCACATCCCGAATAGATTACTGCAACGCACTCTACGTGGGGCTGCCTTTGAAGACAGTTCGGAAGTTACAACTAGTCCAGCGGGCGGCAGCCAGACTACTAACGGGAGCTACATACAGGGAGCATACCACCCCCCTGATGTGTCAGCTCCACTGGCTGCCTGTCCACTTCTGAGCTCAGTTCAAAGTGCTGGTTTTGACCTTTAAAGCTCTATACGGTTCCGGCCCAGCTTACTTGTCCGAACGCATCAACCGCTACGTCCCACCTCGTAATCTAAGATCATCCGGGGAGGCCCTGCTCTCGCTCCTGCCTACATCTCAAATGCGGTTGGTGGGGACGAGGGAGAGGGCCTTCTCGGTGGGGGCTCTCCGTCTGTGGAACGCACTCCCTATTGATATTCGATCGGCTTCATCCCTCCTGGCATTCAGGAAAAAAGTGAAATCCTGGTTATGGGACCAAGCGCTTGCACTTTAGCACGATACGGCACTTTGATTGGATGGAGAAGGCAATCTGGTGGACAAGACCTAATGCTTATGGATGGAAGACTGTTTAACTGTTGTGAATGTACACAATGCATTTTAATGTTAATTGTATTTTTTAATGTATTTTAATTCTAGCTGTATTTTAATGTATTTTATTCTTAACTGTTTGCTTTTATTATATGTATATTGTGTGGCATCGAATTGTTGCCGTTGTTAGGCCGCTCTGAGTCCCCCCTCCCTCGGGGGTTGAGAAGAAGAAGCGGGGTAGAAATGATGGAAATAAATAAATAAATAAACCCCTTTTGGCGCCCTAGGCCACACTTTAGAATTATGCCCCCAAACCAACCTCTACCGCACCCCCCCTCCTCCTCCTCGCGCCCTCCTTCCTTGACTCAAGGAAGGAAGCCCCGCCCCCCGGGGCCGTTGCCGGGCATGCGCAGCAGGAGGTTGCGAGCACCTCTGCCTCCTCCGCCATGTTCCTGGGTGCCGCGCATGCCCAGCAGCGGTCCCAGGGGCTTCCCTCCGCCTCCTCGCGCCCTCCTTCCTTGACAAGGGGGCGGGGGTGATGGCGAGGGGGGGCATTCCCTCCTCCCCCACCCCCTCGCTGCGCTCTCCCCCCGCCCTCCCTCGAGAGAGAGAGAGGGAAAGTTGCGTTGCGGTTTTGTTTCAACATTTTTTGGGGGTCCGTGTGAATTGCGCCCCCCTTGACTTGCGCCCCTAGGCCATGGCCTAGGGTGGCCTTATGGGTAATCCGGGCCTGCAAATAGGTGGAAAGGATCCAAACACATGAACAATTATGTCCACAATGACCTAATTTCATTCTCACTCCAATTTGATATGTTTTCTAATCTCCAAGCAAGCTCTGGAAGTCCCCAATAGCTCTCATGCCCTGGGCAAGTCCTCTCAAGTTCAGACTAGAGCACAGAGTGGGTTCCAAGGCTGCATTGGCACCGAGAGCAGAGAAAAGCATGTGTTGATTGAAGGGTTTTCACTCTGAGGGAGGCCAAGGGTGGGTGTGTGTATGTGGGGGTGGGGGTTCCTGGTCCCTGTCTCTGGCACTGACCCCTCCTTGCTGTTTCCTCTCTTTGCCCCTCCCCTTCCAGGAAATGGCTACATTGAAGGCAAAGAGCTGGAGAACTTCTTCAGAGAACTGGAGAGCGCCAGGAAGGGGGCCGGCATGGTAGGTGCCAGGCATCGCCATTCCTCCATCCATTCACCTGTCCATCCGTCCATCCATCCATCCATAATCAAAAAGAATAAGAATTATTATCCATCTGTCCATCCATCCATCCCTCCATCCTTCCATTCATCAATAATAATAATGATAATAATCCATCTGTTCATCTATCAATCCATCTCTCCATCCAATTATCTGTCCATCCATCCATTCATAATAAAAAATAATTATTATTATTATGCATCTGTCCATCCGTCCATCCATTCATCAATAATAATAATAATAATCCATCTGTCCATCTATCAATCCATCCCTCCATTTGTCCATCAATTCATTCATCAATAATAATTACTACTATCCGTCTGTCCATCTAGCCATCTATCTCTCCATCCATTCATTATTATTATTACTATTATTATCCATCTATCTCTCCATCCATCCATATCTCAATAACAACAACAATCCATCTGTTCATCTGTCCATCTTTCCATCCATTAATCCATCCATCCCTCTATCATAATAACAACAATAATAACAATAATCCAACTGCCCATCTATCTATCAATCCATTTATCAGTGGTGTTTCCTTCCCATCCCTCTGCCTTCCTTTTCATCTCAAGGGGGCAGGCCTTTCCCCACTTGGGTGGGCACTTCTATTCAGGGGCGGTCTAAGGTTATTTTATATGGTAAGCGAACATTACTTTGGCGCCCCCCTTGTCTCCGCCCCCTCTCCCTTTGCCTCCACCCCCTGCCTGCCCAATTGCGTCACGTGACGTGTTTACAGGCTTCGGCTCCACCGCCTGCAGGAGCTTCTGGGCATGTGCAGTGGCTCCGGAGCTCAACTTCAGCTCCGGAGCCACTGCGCATGCATGAAAATCTCCGCACATGCCCAGAAGCTCCTGCAGGCGGTGGAGCCGACGCAGCAGCAGGGAGGTTTGCGGCGGCGCGGGCGGCACGGCTGCACCCTTCCAAGATGGTGCCCTACGCAGCCGCGTAGTTCGCGTATATGGTCGGACCGCCCCTGCTTCTATTCTATGCAGTGAACATGCCCACACAAGCAAATGCCCATCATCCTATATCTTTTAAGCTGATTAATACGGCGGCTGCTGCTTTCTCCAAAGGCCACCTGGCCACAGCAGGGTCAGACATCTATGTCAGGAATCATCAGTTTTGGTTTGGGTTGTGCTTGGCTTTCCTTTGCTTCCGTCAAAACATTGCACACAAACCCCTTTCCTTGTTTTCCTTGGAGAGACAGAACCTTCCAGAAGGGGGTCTTTGTCGGCCATTGATGGCTCCTGTTTCCCATCTCGTGATGGCCCGTCAGGATTTGCAAACAGGCGGAAAGAGAGGCAGAGATGCCTTTAAGGGTCCTTTACAATAAAAGGACGGGGACAGTTTGGGGCTGGGAAGGCTTGCCCGTCAAGTCTGTCGGAGGAGCATTGCGTGCGCGGTTGACCTTTCCTCTCTTGCTTTGACAGGAATCCAAAAATACCAACTTTGCGGACAAGATGCAGGAATTCATGCGGAAGTACGACAAAAACGCAGACGGGAGGATTGAGATGTCGGAGGTGAGCGCCTTCCATATGGGGAGCACGTTGACATCCTTTGCAACAATTGGAGGCGATGCGCATATGGGTCCAGGGCAGGCATGGGCCAACTTCGGCCCTCCCTCCAGGTGTTTTGGCTGTGAGGAATTGTGGGAGTTGGAGGGAGGGAGGGCTGAAGTTGGCCTAGGCCTGGTCTAGGGCCTGGATCAGTAGCGGAAGGAAGGAAAGAAGGAAGGAAGGAAGGACGGAAAGAGGGAAGGAAGGAAGGAAGGAAGGAAGGAAGGAAGGAAGGAAGGAAGGATGGAAGGAAGGAAGGAAGGAAGGAAGGAAGGAAGGACGGACGGACGGACGGACGGAAGGAAGGAAGGAGAAGGACGGAAGGAAGGAAGGAAGGACGGAAGGAAGGAAGGAAGGACGGAAGGAAGGAAGGAAGAAGGGAAGGTGGGCGTAATAGTCCTGGGGAATGTCCTAGTTGAATGACATGATTATGACAGAAGAAGGGAGGGAAGGAAAGAAGAGAAGAAGGATGAAATGAAAGAATGAAGGAGGGAGGGAAGGAAGGAGAGAAGGAAGGAAAGCTGGATGCATGGATGTAAGGAAGGAAAGAAGGGAAGGAAGGAAGGAAGCAACAAAGGTTCAAAGGAAGGAAAGGAGGGAGGAAGGGGAGGGAAGGGAGGATGGAAGCGAAGGGATGGAAGGAAGGAAGGTTAAAAGGAAGGAAGGAAGAAAAGAAGAAGGAAGGAGTGAGGAAAAGGAAGAAAAGGAAGGAGGGAAGGGAAATAAGGAAGGGATGAAGGAAACATGGATGGATAGATAGATGATAGATAGAAAGATAGATGATAGATAGATAAATAGACAAATAAGCATGGATTGAAGGAAGGTTAGAAGAAAGGAAGGAAGGAAAGAAGGAAATGGATGGGAAGGGATGAATGGAAATAAAGGATGAAGAAAGTAAAGCTGGAAAGAAAGAAAAAAGGAAGGAGGGAGGGAGGGAGGGAGGGAGGGAGGGAGAGAAGGAAGGAAGGAAGGAGGGAGAGGGAGTGGGGCTGGGCCTGGGCTCAGATGGGCAGAGGGCTGTGCCGGGCCCCCTCCTCTCCTCTCCTCTCCTCTCCCCGCAGCAGCTGAGGGCTCAGATGCCAGCCGAGCAAGGGATCCTCTCCAGGCGCATGGGTGGGTGGGCAATTCTCACAGCATCGGGCAAAACAGGGGCAGGGTTCCTCTTGGGTTTGGCAGGATGCAAAGCCAAGGCCTGGGAAGCGGGGAACGGGAATGCCTCCTTCCAGGCAGAGGCTCCTTGGGCCTACCTTGGGCCTCTTCTTCTTCCCTCTCTCCTCTCCCTGCAGCTGGCGCAGATCCTGCCCACGGAGGAGAACTTCCTCTTGTGTTTCCGGCAGCACGTGGGCTCCAGCGCTGAATTCATGGAGGTAAGGAGACCGTCACGAAGGAGGGGAAATGGGCACAGAGACGTCCAGAAGACCCTCCAAAAGACAGGACAGCCCCCCCCAACTACGGCCCGCGGTCCGGATGTGGCCCTCCAAGATCCTTTACCCGGCCCTTGCCCTAAACATTAGACTTAGGGTCACCCTCAGTCTGAAATGCCTTGAAAGCACACAACAACAACAACAACAACAACAACAACAATATGTAACACGATTTCTTCTTTCCATGGATTCAATGGCTCTTTGGAGGCAACCATAATAAGCCTCCATGAAAACAAGTCCAACACTCCTGGTTGGTGGGATGGAGATCTCCCCTGATTCCCACATCATCAAAGCCCTTAAGGCTTGCCTTTTCCAATCTGTCCATCCATCTCTCAATAATAATCATAATAATCTACCCGTCCATCTATCCATCCTTCTGTCCATCCATCCAACCCTCTCTCCAGCCATTCACCCATGGTAATAATAATAACTATTATTATCCATCCATCCATTCATCCATCTCTCCATCCATTCATCTGTTGTTGTTTTTGTATCCAACCCTTCCTCCCTCCATTCCTCCCTCCGTCTCTCCATCTCCATCTATCCATCTCTCCTTCCATTCATCTGTTGTTGCTGCTGCTGCTGCTGTTGTTGTTGTTATCCAACCCTCCCTCCCTCCATCTTTCCATCTCTCCATCTATCTCTCATTCCATTCATCTATTGTTGTTGTTGTTGTTGCTGCTGCTGCTGCTGTTGTTATCCAACCCTCCCTCCCTCCATCTTTCCATCTCTCCATTCATCTCTCATTCCATTCAACCACAGTTACAATTATTATTATCCATCCATCTCTCCTTCCATTCATCTGTTGTTGTTGTTGTTGCTGTTGCTGTTGTTGTTGTTGTTATCCAACCCTTCCTCCCTCCATCTTTCCATCTCTCCATCCATCTCTCATTCCAATCAACCACAGTTACAATTATTATTATCCATCCATCTCTCCTTCCATTCATCTGTTGTTGTTGTTGTTGTTGTTATCCAACCCCTCCTCCCTCCCTCCCCCTCCATCCCTCCATCTCCATCCGTCCACCCATCCATGTGTTTCCTTCCCAGGCCTGGTGTATCCTCAGAAGCCCTTGCCCTGCCTTTGCCTCCTTGCCGCCATAGGAACCATCCGGAGTGTAATGCTAGCCTTGGGTCACTGTCCGTCCATCCGTCCGTCCACCCCCCACCCTCCCCCCAACAGCTGGGAAGCAGCCGCATGTTGTTGTCGGAGCCATTAGAGCAAGACAATGGGAAAGCGAATCCTGCGCTCGGATGACACTGGAGCCGGCTAATGGGCTGAAGCAGTGGGCGCAGGCCATTAAATATGGATGCCGGCCCCACTCAGACAATGCCGCTCCCCGTCCCTTGCCCTGAAATATTCATCCCTGCCCTCATCACGCCGAAGCCCCGGGTCAGTGTTTTCCACTGCCCTGAACAAAACAATGCCAGCCCACTGGAAATTTGGACACTCGTTGCACACACGATACCTCTGGGGTGGCTTTTGAACCCCTCTTGAGAATAGAGCGGCCATATTAATCAGCTCAAAAGCAACATGGTTGGCGTTCACATGTGGCTACGATTACTTCATAGAAATGCCCAGCTATGTGCAGAAAGTTCTTGAGATGGAAAGGAGGGCAAAGGGATGGGAAGGAACCACAATGGATGGATGGATGGAGAGAGGGATGGATGGATGGATGCATGGATTTCTTTTTATCATGTCAGAAGCGATTTGAGAAACTGCAAGTCGCTTCTGGTGTGAGAGAACTGGCCGTCTGCAGAGACTTTGCTCAGGGGAAGCCTGTGGGAGGCTCCTCTCATGTCCCCACATGGGAAGCTGGAGCTGACAGGCAGGCGCTCACCCCGTCTTGTGGATTCGAACCACCAATTTTGAGGTTTAACCCAAGGGTTTAGCCCATTACGTCACCACGGTTCCATGGATGATAGAGTGATGTAGAGGTTGATGGATGGATGGACAGATGAATGATGATGATAATGAATGGATGGATTGAGAGATGGAGGGAGGGGGGAGGGATGGACGGATGGAGAGATGAATGGCTGGAGAGATGGATGGATAGATGGACAGATGGAAGATGATGATAATGAATGTATGGGTGGACAGATGGGTGTTGAGGGACAGATGGATAGATGGATTGATAGATGGATAGATAGATGGACAGATAGATCAATATTATTATTATTATTGATGAATAGATGGATGGACAGATGGTTGGATGGATGGACAGATGGAGAGGTGAATGAATGGATGAATAGATGGATAGATAGATGGACAGATAGATCAATATTATTATTGATGAATGGATGGATGGATGGATGGACGGATGGAGAGATGGATGGATGGATTGATAGATAGATGGATAGATGATAGATGGACAGATAAATTATTATGATTATTATTATTACTATTGAGAAATGGGTGGATGGAGAGATGGAGGGAGAGATGAATAGATGGATAGATAGATGGACAGATAGATCAATATTATTATTATTATTGATGAATAGATGGATGGACAGATGGAGAGGTGAATGAATGGATGAATAGATGGATAGATAGATGGACAGATAGATCAATATTATTATTGATGAATGGATGGATGGACGGATGGAGAGATGGATGGATGAATTGATAGATGGATGGACAGATAAATTATTATTATTATTACTACTATTGAGAAATGGGTGGATGGAGAGATGGAGGAAGGGATGGATGGATGTTTGTTGTTGTTATGGATGAATGGATGGAAACATGGAGGGATGGAGGGATGGATAATAACCTGGTTATATATTTTAAGGCTTATTATTATTATTAGTTTATTTATACCCCACTTTATCTCTCCCGAAGGGGACTCAAAGCGGCAATAAATCTCCTAAATGGTAACAACAAAGCAAAATAACCAATCTCCCGCTCTATCTATCAATACACTTCTCTCTCTCTCTCTCTCTCTCTCTTTCTCTCTGTTCTTGTAACGCATCCCTGCCGCCTCTCTTTCAGGCCTGGAGGAAATATGACACGGATCGCAGCGGATATATTGAAGCCAACGAGCTCCAGGTGAGAAGCGGCCATCAATCAAAGTAAAGGTTCAAAACAAAACACCACAAACAGCACTGGGTCTTCAGGAAGCAGCCCCCCCGCTTAGTTTCTAAGGCACAAAATGAAGCCGGAGATGCTCAAAGGGATCCCCAATAATAGCCTTTGCAGCAGCTCTGGACGCTGCCTTTGAGTCTTGCGGAAATAGATTGAGGGAGATAGATAGATAGATAGATAGATAGATAGATAGATAGATAGATAGTAGGCCTGTTTGATTAAAATAATTGGTTCAAAACTCATTCCAGATGTAGGGGGCGCTGGCACTTCGAATCTGAATGAATTCCGAAATTTTCCAGAAAAATTTCAGAATTTCCCCGAATTAATTCCGAAATTTCGGAATGGCTTCGTTAATGGCGGACATGCGTGTTTAACCCAGTTTGGATGGGGATGTCCTTCCCTCTATGTCAGAACTGGGGAGAGAGCCGTGTTTAACCCAGTTTGGATGCAGCTGTCGCCCCAGTTCTGACATGGAGTTCTAACCCAAACTGAGTTAAACAGCCAATGAGGGGAAAGCACCTCGGGAGGGGCGGGACCCTAATGCCTAAAATGGCGGTGGTGGCTTCGAAATGGCAAATTGCTTACATTGCTTCGAAACCGCTTCAAAAGTGAATTTAATCTGAATTAATTCCGATTTTATGAGCATTCCGACGAACCTACCCAGGCCTAATAGATAGATTGATAGATTGATAGATAGATAGATTGATAGATTGATAGATTGATAGATAGATTTACTTAGAGACAGATCCCACTCTCCTACCATTAAGGGGTCTCTTTCCCCCACATCCCCCTCCACATTGGGTTCTCCCCACTGGCAATGCTCCAAGATAATCCGACACTCCCGGCAGGGATCTCCCGACGTGTTTTGCCGGTCTTGCCATGTGTCCATTCCCATGGAAAAGAGAGGAATCACAGAGAGAGAGAGAGAGAGAGAGAGAGAGAGAGAGAGAGAGAGAGAGAGAGAGAGAGATCTACTATATAAACATAAGTAATTACAAATTCTCAGGTTCCAAATAAGCATTTATCCACTATTATTCCAGTTGATTAAGCATATAATATATTGTTATAGGCTATACATGCAAAAATGCTGTCTTTACATACATAAGCATTTGTATGTAAAGCTTATGTATGTAAAGACAGCATTTTTGCATGTATAGCCTATAACAATATATTATATGCTTAATCAACTGGAATAATAGTGGATAAATGCTTATTTGGAACCTGAGAATTTGTAATTACTTATGTTTATATAGTAGATATCTCTCTCTCTCTCTCTCTCTGTGATTCCTCACTTTTCCATGTTATTGGTGGGTCAGCCTGCCCTTTTTGTTTCTATGTGTCCATTCCCAGCCTGCCTCTTGGAAGTCCTCCCCGGTCTCTCTAGGAAGCGATGCCGCCTCTCTGGGCGGTCTGTCCGTGGTCTGGGCCTTCTCCAAGGTTGCTTTTCTTCTTGGCTCTTGCAGGGATTCCTCTCAGACTTGCTCGAGAAGGCCAACCGGCCCTACGATGAACCCAAGCTGCAGGAATACACGCAGACCATCGTAAGTCGGAAGGTGCAGACCCCAAAGCTGGGAGGAAGGGGGTCTCACTCCACTTTGTTGTTGGGGGAGGGACACCCTACTTTGCTCTTGCTTTCCAATGAATATCTCACAGATTCTCAACCAATTGCAACCTAGTTTGTGGTGCCACAAAAAGAAAGTTTCTGGAACATCACAATGACTTTCAAAGTCAAGGACGGCACAATTAAACAGGAAGAACACTTTCAAACCAGGAACCGGAATATTTTTCCAATTTTGTGACATATAAAGCGTAGACTGTTAGGAATTTAGAGATCCAAAACACCCGGAAGAAGGGCCGAAGTTGGCCCAGGCCCGCTCTCACCTCCTCCCCTTTGTGCCTCTGCAGCTGCGGATGTTTGACTTGAATGGCGATGGGAAGCTCTGCCTCTCGGAAATGTCACGGTGAGGCCGCCTCTCTCTCTCTCTCTCTCTCTCTCTCTCTCTCTCTCTCTCTCTCTCTCTCGGCTTCTGAGATATTATTGTCTTTCGGGGAGATAGGACGGTATACACATAAAGTATTACTATTATATATGTTTATTATTTGATACAGGCGAATGGGTGGATGGATGGATGGATGGACGGATGGACGGATGGACGGACGGATGAATGGATGGACGGACGGGTGGATGGACGGGTGGGTGGGTGGACAGATGGATGGATGGACAGATGAATGGACGGATGGATGGGTGGGTGGGTGACTGGGTGGGCAGGCGGATTGATGGATGGATGGATGGATGGGTGGGCGGACAGATTGATGGCTGAATGGATGGATGGGTGGATGGATGAATGGACAAATGGATGGATGGATGGACAGATGAATGGATGGATGGATTAATAGATGGATGGACAGATTATTGGATGCACAGATGAATGGATGGATTGATGAATGTAAATATGGACAGATGGATGGATGGGTGGGTGGGTGGGTGGATGGACAGATGGACAGACGGATGGATGGATGGGTGGATAGATGAATGGACAAATGGATGGATGGATTAATAGATGGATGGACAAATGGATGGATGGACAGACGGACAGATTATTGGATGCAGAGATGGATGGGTGGATTGATGAATGTAAAGATGGACAGATGAATGGATGGATGGACAGATGAATGGATTAATAGATGGATGGACAGATGGACAGATGAATGGATGGATGATTGGATGGATGCACAGATGGACGGACGGACAGACAGACAGTTTAATGGATGCGGAAACAGATGGATTATTATTATTATTATTCCCCACTTTATCTCCCCAAGGGGGGCTCCTTTTAGGCTGACAAATAAGCGAAAGTGTTCATTAGCGATGTTTCCCGGCCCCTTTTCCCGTTTCCTCTGGGGGTGGCAGATGCAGGAGTCAATGTTTTGCATCTTCCGGGGATTCTAGAAAGCTGGAAGAGATAAAATTATGGTTGTCAGTGGTTGTTTATTTTTTCCTGCCGAGAAGAGAGTGTCCCCCCGTCCCCCCCCCACACACACACACAATGTCTAACTAATCCCCACCCTCCCCTCTTCCTGTTTCAGGCTGTTACCTGTGCAGGAGAACTTCCTCCTGAAGTTTCAGGTAAAGAAGAGGGCGTGGTCCCCGTCCTTCTCTGGGCTTAATTCTTCCCGGCCTAATTGGGCCCTCTCTTCTTCTCATTGCCTTTCTCTCCATTTGTTTTTTTGCACAGGGAATGAAACTGGATTCGGAGGAATTCAACGCCATTTTTGCGTTCTATGACAAGGTAGGGAAACGAAAACAGGAGAGACAAGTGGTTTTCCAGCTGTTGTTGTTGTTGTTTATGAGTTTGTCACTGACTGCCAACAAGGACTGCAGTTCCTGGTGGGCAATGGGCAGAAGACCAGCCCAGGATGCTGGGTCTCTGGATGGCAACCAGGGCAAGATGGGTTTCCACTTCTGCGCAGGAGCCCCACTCTTGCTCTCCCGTGGGGTTAATGGGGAAATAGGAGAGGAAACAAGGGGAAGTAACATGGGTGGAGAGGTGGACAGACTGACAGATGGATGGACAGATGAATGGATGGATGGATGGAAAGATGGATGGATGGATGGCTAGACAGACAGAGGGATGAATAGACAGATGTATGGATGAACGGGCAGACAGATTAATGGATGGATGGATGCCTGGCTGGCTGGCTGGCTGGATGAATGGTTGGACGAATGGCTGGCTGGCTGGCTGGCTGGGTAGATGGATGGATGGATGAATTGATGGATGGATGGATGGATAAATAGAGAAATATTTATCTATAGATAAATAAATAGATAAATAGATAAATAGATAGGGATGGATGGATGGATGGAAAGATGGATGGACAAATGGATAGATGCATAAATGGATGGACGGATGCATGGATGGATTGATAGGTGGACGGAAAGATGGATGAATGGATGGACGGATGGTCAGATGGATGGATGAATAGACAGGCAGATTAATGAATGGATGAATGAATGAATGCTTGGAAGGATGGACGGACGGACGGACTGAAGAATGGATGGATGGATGGAAAAATGGACAGATGATGGATGGAAAGTTGGATGAATGAATGGATGAATAAGATGGATGGATGGATGGAAAGATGGGTGGGTGGCTGAACAGGTGGATGGATAGAAATATGGATGGAAAACAGCAAGGAGGGGTCAATGCCAGAGATAGGGACCGGGACCTCCCCTCCCCCCACCCCTAATTGGCCTCTCTCAGCACATTTTGCTCTAGTTATGCCATTAAGGTCTCATCTTCGAGTCTCCACCCATTCCACCTAATCTGTGGCAGCCACAAAAACAATGAAGTTTCTAGAGGAGAACAACAACAACGGTCAAAGTAAGGACTGCAGAGTTAAACAGGAAGTGACACTCTCAAACCAGGAACAGAACATTGTTTTCAAATTGTGTAACCTAGTGTAAAAGAAGAAGAAAAGCAATGGACAAAGAGAAATAATAATTATGATCACCATTTAGTTTCAGGTAGTAACAAACTGTGTAGTCCGCCTGACTCTTGGCACGTTTGAATGTCATAGAATCATAGAAGGAAAGAGTGAGACGAGACACCCCCCCCCGGACCACCTAGTCCAAGCCCATTTCTCTTGGCTCCTGACTGAGTTGCCTTGTTGGCCCCGCATGGCTCTGGCGTGCCCCTGGTCTGCGGGAAACGGAGGTCGGGAAACAAACTGGGCCGGGAGCCAGAGCAGAACGTCCTAATCTATATATATAAAAGGGAAGTGGTCGTGCAACAAGGCAAATGCACGCCAAAACTACATTCCCCACACACACGAAAATCACAGGGCCACTCATCCATACCACTAGGTCCATACTTCACCCACGAAAACACCCTGAAACAACACACAACAACCCCAAAACATCCACCGAAACACAACATAACTACGCATGCGCAAAACACCGCACACACAAAATGGCCGCCAACAAACCATCACAGTACCGAGCATACGCAACTTCAAACCACATCCCAGCGAAACACAATCCACAACCCCCCTCCATAACTACCCACTACCCCACATAAACAACAACACGCACACACACCTCTTCCGCAGCCTTCTCGACCTCCTTCACCGCCTCTACACCAATCCCGAACACGAGCGGCCACTCTACATCCGGCGAGGAAGGACACAGCGGGGGAGCAGATCCTGGCAGCAGAAGCCAAAGGGAGGTGGGGGCGAGGGGTGAGCCTCCATTACACTGCCGGCGCCGGCGCCGTGCCCGGCTCTTCCGCCCCCTTCTCGCTCTCCTCCGCCGCCTCTCTTCCGCTGCCCGGGGAGGAGGCCGCAGGGAGAGAGATCGCCCGGTTCCCCTTCGACCTCCTCTTCGGGCAGCGGAAGAGAAGCGGCAGAGGGCTCTCCTCCGCCGCCCACCGCCTCCCTTCCGCTACCCAGGGATGGGGCCGGGGGGAAGCCGCACCGTCTCTCTCCCTGCGGCCTCCTCTTCGGCCAGCGGAAGGGAGGCGGCGGGCAGTGGCGGAGAGCCCTCTGCCGCCTCTCTTCCGCTGCCCGAGGAGGAAGCCGCAGGGAGAGGGGTTGCCCGGTTCCCCTTCGGCCTCCTCTTCGGGCAGCGGAAGAGAGGCGGCAAAGGGCTCTCCGCCGCTACCCGCCGCCTCCCTTTCGCTGCCCGGGGACGAGGCCGAGGGGGAGCCGCACCGTCTCTCTCCCTGCGGCCTCCTCTTCGGCCAGTGGAAGGGAGGCAGCGGCCGCCGTAGGAGAGCCCTCAACCGCCTCTCCTCCGCTGCCTGAGGAGAGGGCCGCGGGGGAGGGAGATCGAGCGGTTCCCCTTCGCCCTCCTCTTCGGCCTCCTCCTCTACACATACACATATATACACAACAACATATAAACACAAACATACAAACACATATACATACACACACATACAAACACATATATCTACACACCTATACATACACATCCACACTAATACATACACATATATACACACACATATCAGCACCTCTCCATATATACACATACATACATATACATACACAAACACACATATATAGATACGTACTCAAACACAAAAAACCCACAGATAAATACACACAAATATATACACACATACCAAGAACTATATACACACACACATATATACACACACAAATAAACACAAACCAAAACCTCCACACACACATACACACATACCCCCAAAAAACCATACACACATACAACTATAAACACACATACACACACATATATACACACACAGCAAACATGCTCACATCATTTCCACAACTTACATACCCAGACTTTCTCACATCACCAACATAGGGCACAGCAACGTGTGCCGGGTTCAGCTAGTCCTTCTATATTGGTTTTCCCCAGGACGGGAACGGCTTCATTGACGAGAACGAGCTGGATGCGCTGCTGAAGGACCTGTATGAGAAAAACAAGAAGGTGAGTTGGCAGTGGCTGCAAGAGGCCGTGCGTCCTGGTCACACAAACCGTGCGCTGGAGCAAAGGTGGCAGAGTTTGCATTGCAATGCTCATCAGCGTTCCCATCCCCTGGTCCAAATATCCAGCAAACACCCGGTTGCCCATCCTTTGCCTTGGAGGCAATGCCCCGGCTCCTTTGGGGATGATGGCATGTTGGACAAACACGAAGGGGTTGGTCCACGCTCCATCCACCCGTTTTCCCCAGGATGATAATAATATTGTGTATTAGATCTAGTATTAGATTTGTTTGTTTGTTTGTTTGTTTGTTCGACTTCTTAGCCGCCACTCCCTGGTGGCTCTGGGCGGCTGACAATCCAGGAGAAGCAAACAACATATACATTGAGCACTAAAATACAGTGGTAAACATTAAAATATTACATTAAAACAACAGTACTAACTCAGGCTAACATACATGGCTAGACTGAGTCAGCAATTGAAAGCTTGCCGAAAAAGCCAGGTTTTACATGCTTTCCAGAAGGTCAGAAGGTCGCGGAGTGACCTGACCTCCGGCGGCAAGGAATTCCAGAGCGTAGGGGCAATGATGGAGAATGCCCTTCTTCTCGTCGACGTAAGATGATAGGCTTTAGTGCTCGGGATGAGGAGAAGGTCTTGGTCCTCAGATCTCAGTGATCTCATGGGACAGTATGGGGTAAGGCGGTCCCTCAGGTACACTGGCCCCAGACCATACAAGGCCTTAAAGGTCACAACCAACACTTTGAAGGTGCTCCAGAATTCAATAGGCAGCCAGTGCAGTACCTGCAAGACAGGTGTGATACGGTGTCCCACAGGTGTGCCTGTGAGTACATGGGCTGCAGCGTTCTGCACCAGCTTGAGTTTCTGGGTCACCGACAGAGGCAGGCCAATGTAGAGAGCGTTACAGTAGTCCAATCTCAAGATGACCGTTGCTTGGATCACCGTGGCCAGGTTGCGTCGGGATAGGTAGGGGGCCAGCCTCCGAGCATAGCGAAGAAGGAAAAACGCAGCTCAGCTGACCATGGAGGCCTGGGTCTCCATGGAGAGCCGAGTGTCCAAGCGGACTCCAAGGCTTTTTACTGAAGGCGACGGGCATAGAGCCACGCTGTCCAGTGTCGGAAGCTGGAGGCCCCCACCACCCGGGCGACCTAGGTAAAGGATCTCCGTCTTCGCTGGATTCACCTCCAACCTACTGGCTCGCAGCCATCCAGAAATGGCCTCAAGGCAGAGATGGAAATTATCGGGTACAGAGTCGAGTTGGCCCTCCACCCTCGGAATGAGCTGAGTGTCATCAGCGTACTGATGACACTCAAGCCCAAAGCTGCGCACCAGCTGGGCAAGTGGTCGCATTTGGAAGGGACCCAAAAGGGTATCCAGTCCAGCCCTGTTCTTAACTAGCAGTTGTTTGTAAGTCGGGAGTTTGCAACTCGGGGGTGGCCTGTATTTGGCACGAGTGACAGCTCGTGCCTCGCTTTCCTTAAAACAGTTTCCGATGCCAAGCTCATTAGGAGCAGGCAGAAAGCACTCCATCATCCATCAGTGCCGGGAGGCCCTTTCCAGTCCGGCTGCGGTCCTTCCTGCCAGGCGGGCACCCAATTAAAGCCACAGCGGGAGGGATACGGGGAGGGCTGGGCTGGAGAGACAGATCCATGCTCTAATGAGGCGGCCAGGCGGAGAACGTGACCCTGCCATGTGTCCAGAGAGGAAGGGGCCTGGCTTCCCATCATAGTCCATGCATGTACCCATCGTATCACAGAGCTGGAAGAGGCCTCTCGTGGCCATCCAAACCAACCCTTTCCTTCATAATAATAATAATAATAGTAATAATAGTAATAATAGTAATAATAATAATATAGGCTTTATTTATATTCTGCTTTATATCCCCGGAGAGACTCAGAGCGGATTACAGTACACATCTAAGGCAAACATTCAATGCCTTTGACACAATGAACAATGACAAAGACACAGGTCAGGTCAAGGCCTTCCCCTTCCACCTCTGGCGCCTGGAGGCCATGCTCAACTCCAGCCATGGGGAGGTGGTCTTGTTCCATTTTCCATGCCAAAGAGCCTGCTGTCCGTAGGCATCTCCAATCTTATTTTGCTGGCACATCTGCATGGGACACCCTTTCACCTTCCAATCGAGGCAGTATCTATTGATCTACTTGCATTGCATGCTTTTGAACTGCTAGGTTGGCAGGAGCTAGGGCTGACAGCTGGGAGCACACCCCGGCTTTGAACTGCTAACCCTCTGGTCAGAAGCTTTTCCTGCAGTTACACACAATCAATGCACCCATCAGCAGTAGCCATGGGCATCATCCACGCTTTGAAGCTGCAAGGCTATTCAATGCTAACCAAGGTGGCCAATGTCAACATTCCCACTTGCCCCAAACAGACAAGAGTTCTTTCTTTCTCCCACCCTGGACATCATTCCACAGGCATAGAAACCACACTGGTCTCGTTTCCAACAGGCCTCCCAACCTCTGAGGACGCCTGCCATAGATGTGGGTGAAAGGTCAGGAGTGAATGCTTCCGGATCATGGAAAACTTACAGCAACCAATTTCAGATGTTCTTACCTAGTGTGACTGCTGCTGTCTTTTGGCATCTGGGGCTGTTGTTTAGTGAGACTGGTCAGCCCAAAGATGAGCCATAGATCAGTGTTTCCCAACCTTTTTTGAGCCGCGGCACACTTTTTACATTTGCAAAATCCTGGGGCACACCACCAACCAAAATGACACCAAATGACACTCTAACACAGTCATACATATAGTTAATATGTTTCTAAATGTATTTATACACTCAGTGTGAAACCTGGGCCTATTTCGATGAACACAACATAGATATCCTGGCAGGAATGGCAGAAAGACACAAACTTCCCACACAGAACTCCCATGACCAAGAGAAAATACTATAAGAGTTTGGTGGGCATTGACCTTGAGTTTTGGAGTTGTAGTTCACCTATATCCAGAGAGCACTGTGGACTCAAACAATGATGGATCTGGACCAAACTTGGCATGAATACTCAATATGCCCAAATGTGAACACAGATGGAGTCCAGGGGAAATAGACCTTGACATTTGGGAGTTGTAGTTGCTGGGATTTATAGTTCACCTACAATCAAAGAGCATTCTGAACTCTTGCAAGAATGGAATTGAACCAAACTTGGCATATTGAAGTCTCATTACCAACAGAAACTACTGAAAGGGTTTGCTTGGGAATTGACCTTGAGTTTGGAAGTTGTAGTTCACCTACACCCAGAGAGCACTGTGGACTCAAACAATGTTATGTGATGTTGTTGTTTGTTTTCTATCCAGAATCACAATGTTGGAAGGAGGCTCACCACTTTAAGGTCCCTAAAACAGGCATGGGAAAACTTCGGCCCTCTGGGTGCTTTGGACTCCAACTCCCACCGTTCCTAACAGCCTGAGGCCTTTTCCTGCTTAAGTGGCTGAGGGGGGAAAAGGAAAAGGACCTGAGTCTGCTAGGAATGGTGGGAGTTGGAGTCCAAAACACCTGGAAGGTCCAGGTTTGCCCATGCCAGCTTTCGACAGAGACCTCTTCCTCCCGCTTCCCCTTCGCGCCCTTTCTTCCCCCTCCTGCCGAACACTTACTTTTCCTTCTACAGTGCCACTTCTGCCACCATTTTGATCTGAGGGGGCAGCGTGAGCGTGTTCAGGAGGGAGGAAGGCGTGACCCGTGCGGGCGCTACTGCGCACTCGCCCCAGAGCAAAGCGAGGCAAAGCGAGCAGAGCGAGGCTGGGAAGAAGGGAGCCCGAGGGGAGAAGAAAGGGTATTGGAGGTCCCAATTTCCCACGGCACACCTGATGACCGCTCACGGCGCACTAGTGTGCACACTGGTTGGGAAACACTGCCATAGAGAATGTTGTAAATCTGAGTCCAGGCCTTGGAGCCTGAGTGAGGCTCCTTGTTGCCGGGATGCAGGTTTCAGCACCTTGGATAGCGGCGCCTGGCTCTCCATCTTCCAAAGGGGAGACCCTTCTTCCCCTTGGGGTGAAATGACCACCGTGAAATGACCGTGTCCCCCTCTCTGTCCCCGTTGCCTCCCTCCAGGACATGGGCATCCAGCAGCTCACCAACTACCGCAAGAGCATCATGAACCTCTCGGTCGGAGGGAAGCTGTACCGCAAGGAGCTGGAGATCGTGCTTTGCAGCGAGCCCCCCCTGTAAAGGGGAGACCCCCCCACTCCCGCCCCCCTCTGTAGCCCCCTGGCCCTGCCTTGCCCTGCCTTTGACCCATTGCAAGAGGACATGGACCTGGTCCCAAGGAAGGAGAAGAAGAAAGCCGCCCCAGGATGACCCCTTGGCCCGGTCAGGTTGCTCACACAGCCATGAGAAGGAAACAGTGGGGGGGGGGGGGGTTGGGAGGTGACCCCAGTGAGGTGCCCCATTGCCCTGCTTGTCCCTCTCTGTAGCTGCCATAGCCTGTGCCCCCCAAAGCCCCAACCGGGAACGGAGCCCTCCGCTCGCCTGCATCCTCCGTTCCGCATCTTTCGCCGCCTTCTCATCTTCTTGCTGACCAAAGAAGCATTGACTAATAAAACCTATGTTCCACTACAGGGTTCTGGGACGGTGGCTCTTTGATTTCGGGCAGGGAAAGGACGCTTGCGAAGCGCAAAGCTGTGCGCATCTGTGGCCTCAAGCTAAGAGAGTCAGGAGGCCATGGTGGGACCTTTAGTTCCTGCCAGCATCTCTGTTGCTAGAGTAGAGCCCCCTCAAGCACAGCTGTTGTTGCTGCTGCTGTTATTACAGAGGCTGGATGGCCATCTGTTGGGGGTGCTTTGACTGTGCTTTTCTTGCAAGGCAGAAGGAGGTTGGACTGGGTGGCTCCTGGGGTTGCTTCTACCTATTATTATTATTATTATTGCTGGATAGCCATTGGGGTTTTCTACTGAAATACGGTTATGTGGGTTAAAATTGTGTGTCTGTGTGTGTGCGTGTGTGCAGGCACACACACAACATCATGAAAATAAGGTGAATATTTTGCATTCATTTTTGCATCTGCATCTTGTGCATTTATATTTGGAGGTGCATCCTATGGATTTATTTTTGCAGCTGCATCTTGTGCATTTACTTTTGCATCTGCATCTTGCGCATATATTTCTGCAGCTGCATCTTGTGCGTTATTATTGCATATGCGTCTTGTGCATTTCTTTCTGCAGGCGCATATTGTGTGCTTATGTCTGCATCTGCATCTAGTGCATTTACTTTTGCAGATGCATCTTGGGCAGTTTATGATTATTTTTTGCATCTATATTTTGCAGGTGCCTCTTGAGCATTTCCTTTTGCAGTTGCATCTTATGTATTTATTTTTGTCTTTATTGATCATTGAAATGAGTGTACATCTTACAATCAATGCCGATTCAGAATCAGCGAAATACACTTTTCAGTTTGCACCGATTGGGACCTGGTCAAGTTCTACTTACTGTGTTGTTGTTGTTGTTGTTTACTTTCCTTTTATCCCGCCTTTCTCCAAACAGGGACCTAAGGCATCTAAAAGTGACATTTATTTATTTTATTTATTTGTCACGTTTCTATACGGCCCCTCTCAGCCCGAAGGCGACTTGGGGCGGTTTACACAGGCAGTCTCTGCCCTCAATACAACACAAGCAAACAAACCAAAAAAATAACCATATACAACCAATTAACAATTAAAAACATACAATTGCAGCCTCAGCGTCATGTTGAAATCACTTTCCGTCACATCGTCACATCGTCATCATTCCATATATCTAATTAAACCTTTATATTTCATCAGGAAATGCCTGCTCAAACAGCCAGGTCTTGGCTTTCTTGCGAGATGTCAGGAGGGAGGGGGCCGATCTGATGTCTCTAGGGAGGGCGTTCCAAAGCCGAGGAGCCACCACTGAAAAGGCCCTGTCTCTCGTCCCCGCCAGTCGCGCCTGTGAAGAAGGCGGGACCGAGAGCAGGGCCTCTCCGGATGATCTTAAACATCTCGATGGTTCATAGGGAGAGGTGCGTTCGGACAGGAAAGTTGGACCCGAACCGTTTAGGGCTTTAAAGGCTAAAGCCAGCACTTTGAATTGTGCCCGGTAGCAAACTGGCAGCCAGTGGAGCTGGCACAACAGGGGAATTGTACGCCCTCTGAATGCCGCTCCTGTTATCAACCTGGCTGCTGTCCGTTGGACTAGTGGCAGCTTCCGAACAGTCTTCAAAGGCAGCCCCACGTAGAGAGCATTGTAGTACTCTATACGGGATGTAACCAGAGCGTGGACCACTGTGGCCAAGTCAGACTTCCCAAGGTATGGGCGCAGCTGGCACACAAGTTTTTACTGTGCAAATGCTCCCCTGTTCACCGTCGAAACCTGGGATTCCAGGTTCACACACCCAGACTGTGAACCTGTGTCTTCAGGGGAAGTGTAGCCCCGTCTAACACAGGCTGTGACCCTATGCCCTGTTCGGCCTTTCGACAACATGTCAGAAATTAAAAACAAGGCAAAATTATATACATATGAATATAATTTTTATATATATATATACACACACACACATATATTTGCATCATGGGTGTAAAAGTTAAAAGATATTATTGATAAACTGGACGGATCCTCCAGAAGAGGAATGGGGCCGAAGAAGAGCGGGAGCCGCGTGAGTGCCACTTTTGGAGAGTCCAGCTGACATTTCGCCTTGATGGAAAGGCGGAAATATCTCGCCGTCCCCTGCCGGCCTCGTTGCAATGGCTCTGAGCAGAAATCCTGCAGACGAGGCGCCAAACCGGATCCGACAGAGGACATCTGCCAGGTGGGGACGCCTCCGCTGCCGCCGGCCGGTTCCATTAGGACAGGTGAGAAGAAGAGCAACGGCAACCAGGCCACCGTCCGCCTGCGGCAGGATCTTCCGCTTCGTGGGTTTGCAGGGAAACCTGGCAGCTGGGCGCAAAGAAAGGAGCAGAAACAAGGCAATAGAGCCATAGGATCCCAGCTCTTGAAGGGACTCCCAAGGGCCATCCAGTCCAGCCCCCTTCAGCCAGGCAGAAAGGCACCATCCGAGCCCTCCCAACAGATGGCCATTCAGTCTCATGAACATTAAGAGAAACGACTATAGAATCACAGACTTCTTGAAGGGACCCCACAGGTCATCCAGTCCAGCCCCTTTCTGCTAGTCAGAAAAGCACTATCTGATCCCTCCCGAAAGATGGCCATCCAGTCTCGTGAACATTAAGAGGAACGACTATAGAATCATAGACTCCTTGAAGGGACCCCAAGGCCATCCTGTCTAGCCCTCTTTTGCAATGGAAGAAGACCATCCGATCCCTCCTGATAGATGGCCACCCAGTCATAGATATGATTGACACACACACACACGGAGAGATGATAGATAGATATTCTTGAGATAGATATATGGTATATCACAGAATCATGGAGTTAGCGGGGATCCCCCAAAGGCCACCTCCCTTCTGCCCAGTAGGAAGGCACCATCCGATCCCTCCCGACACATGGCCATCCTGTCTCAGGAACATTAAAAGAAATTACTATATAACTATACTAGCTGAACCCGGCCACGCGCTGCTGTGGCTTTTTCTCTTTCCTGTGTCCCAGTCTATATATATATATATATATATATATATATATATATATATATACTGTATGTGTTTTGTGTGTGTATGTGTGTGTGTATATATATATATATATATATATATATATATGGATTTGTGTCTATGTGTACATATGGGTGTGTGTGTATATGGGTGTGTACTTATGAATATGTGTATATGTATATGCGTGTATATGTGTGTACTTATGTATATGTGTTTTTGTATATGTATATGCGTGCATATGTGTAGATGTGTGTAAGTACAGATGTGTGTATGTATGTGTGCATGTGTATATTTCAGTGCATGTATATATGTGTGTATGTGTGCATGTCTATATGTACATACATGTGTGCATGTGGCGAAGACCAACAGTAACATCCCTTCCTGCCTTTTATACGTCCTTTCTTCCCTCTCTCCCTCATCCCTTAGCTTTTCTCTTCTCTCTGCCCTCCTGCCTCTTCTCCCTCCCTTCCTTCTTTCCTTTCCCTCCTTCCTGCCATCCCTCCCCTTTCTGTTTCAGTTCTTGCTCCCCTTGTCTCCCTCCCTCCATTCCCTCCCTGTCTTTTTCCCCTTCCTTTTGCCAGTCCCTTCACCAGCTTCTACCTCTTGGATTGCCTTTTATTACCTGTCTGTTTTGCATAACGCCTCTGATTGGCCAGCACCACCAACATTCCGACACTCTAAACTGCCAGAGGGGGGTGGCTCCCAGCCTCTACATTCTAACTGAGCGAGTATTTGCATAATGCCTCTATTTGGCCAGCACCACCAACATTCCGACACTCTAAACTGCCAGAGGGAGGTGGCGTGGGGGATCATGGGAGTTGTAGTCCATAATGTTTTTTGGATTTGTGGCCGTTGGCTCTTTTTGGGGGGGGGGTTTGTGGTAAACATACCTCGTGGGGTTTTCTGGGTATGTGGGCTGTTTTTGTGTGTCTGCTTTGTGTGGTTTCTTTGTCTATAAGCCTGTCAGGATGACATGGAGGATTATATATATATAGATAATAATACACTCCATGAAGGGACCCCCAAGGCCATCCAGTCCAACCCTCCTCTGCCATGGAAGAAGACACCACCGGATCCCTCCTGACAGATGGCCACCCATTCATAAGTATGATTGACAGAGAGAGGGAGATGATAGATAGGTAGATATTTTTGAGATAGATATATGGTATATCATAGAATCATGGAGTTAGCGGGGATCCCTCAAGGCCATCCAGTCCACCTCCCTTCCGCCATGTAGGAAGGCACCATCCAATCCCTCCTGACAGATGGCCATCCAGCCCCATAAACATTGGAAGGGGAAACAGGACTATAGAATCATTAAAGGCATTACACTATGTCACAAAGTTTGAAAAAATATCCTGTATTCTGGAAGCGACATTGATAATAACCCAGGAAGGAAGGAACTAAAGTCGTGTTGCAGAGTGTTGTTGCCTTGCACCTGGGTTTCAGGCCATGCTGCGTCCTGCAAGGCCAGAGTGGAGCGAAGCAGGTTTTCACAGAGAGCCATAAACCCAGCAGCGCATGGTGCCACCTCGTGGTTGATACACTGTGCACAAAGCTCCTTCTCCAAGCGGTGAGGCTCCTCCATGGGGTGTTCATGACCAGATGTTGCCACCGCCTTCCCTTTGGGGCCGAGAGAGTGTGACTTGCCCTTGACCCCCCTGCGTTTCCAGAGACACAGAGGCCATTGGGCTGCATCCCAAGGGCTGCCCCCTTCTTCTCCCTTGACTGTACTGTGGGAAATTATTATTGGGTTGCTGTGAGTTTTCCGGGCTGCCTGGCCATGTTCCAGAAGCATTCTCTCCTGACGTTTCGCCCACATCTATGGCAGGCATCCTCAGGGATTGAGTTCTGTTGGAAACGAGGCCAGTGGGGTTGATATCCCTGTGGAAGAAAGTCCCGGGTGGGAGAAAGCGCTCTTGTCTGCTGTTACTATTATGATTTGTTATTACAATATCTGTTTGGATTCCCACTTGTATCTCTAGATGGAGATGCAAAATTATATTATTATTAATATTATTAATAATATATTAGTTTGTATTCCCACTTGTATCTCTAGATGGAGATGCAAAATTATAGTATTATTATTATATTTGTGTGTATCCCACTAGGCCGAGATGCAAATTATTATTATTATTATTTTCTATCCCACTTTTATGTCTAAATTGAGCTGCAAAATCATATTATTATTATTATTATTATTATCATTATACTTGCTTGGATTCCCACTTGCATAGATTCAAAATTATATTGTTTTTATTATATTTGTTTGGATTCCCACTTGTTCTAGATGGAGATGCAAAGTTATTATTATTATTATTATATTCATTTGGATTCCAATTTTAATCTCTAGATCAGTGTTTCCCAACCAGTGTGCCGTGGCACACTAGTGTGCCATGACCGATTATCAGGTGTTAAATTGGAGCCTCCAATCCCCTTTCTTCCCCCTCCTGCCCAACACTTTTTCTTCTCCACTTGGGCTCCGAAGGGTGTGAAGGGGAGGAAGAGGTCTCTGTTGGGGAGGAAGAGGTCTCCAGGTGTTTTGGACTCAACTCCCACCATTCCTGGCATGGGCTTTTCACCTCAGCCACCTTCCAGGTGTGCTTGGAGTCCAACTCCCACCATTCCTAGCAGCCTGTTTCAGGCCCTTTGGTGAGCCTTTTCCCCCTCAGCCATTGAAGCAGGAAAGGGCCATCATTGTTTGAGTTAGGAATGTGTAGGTGGACTACAAGTCCAAACTCAAGTTCACCCAGAAACCCTTTCAGTACTTTCTGTTGGTAATGCCTGTTTTAGGTTCAATTCCATTGTTGCAAGAGCCTGCCTTCCAACATTGTGATTCTAAATAGAAAACAAACTATTTCCCCAAACTCCATCTGTGTTCACATTGTTTGAGTATTCACAGTGTCTCTCATTGTTTGTAGGTGAACTACAACTCCAACACTCAAGGTCAATGCCCACCAAACACTTATAGTATTTACTCTTGGTTATGGGAGTTCTGTGTGGGAAGTTTGTGTCTTTCCGCCATTCCTGCCAGGATATCTATGTTGAGTTCATCGAAACAGTACCAGGTTTCACGCTGAGCGTATAAATACATTCAAAAACATATTAACTCTATGTATTACTGTGTGAGGGTGTCGTTTTGTGTCATTTTGGTGGGTGGTGTGCCCCAGGATTTGGTAAATGCAAAAAGTGTGCCATGGCTCAAAAAAGGTTGGGAAACACTGGCCTAGATTATGCAAAAATATAGTATTACTAGCTGTACCCGGCCACGCGTTGCTGTGGCGTAGTCTGGTGCTCTAAGAATGTCTGCCTAGTTTAAATAGTATTGTTAGTAGCATAAAAAAATAAGTATGTCTTCTATGTTTAGTACTTATATTAGTGAAATAACTCACTGCTATCAGTTTGGAAGTATGGAAATATAAGTAGAGTAATAGGTACAGCTGTGTTGGGTAGGTAACGGTGGTCCATGCAGGCAGTCATGGCGGCTAGAGGAACTTGGAACTTAATATTTGTGTGCACGTATTTCACTGTTATCTCTAAGTGGAAATCCAATTATTATTATTATTATTGTTATTGTTATTATTTCTATCTCATATATCTAAATTGAGATGCAAAATCATATTATTATCATTATCATTATATTTGCTTGGATTCCCACTTGTTTCTCTAGATGGAGATGCAAAACAATTATTATTATTATTAATATATTCGTCTGCATTCCCATTTTAATCTCTACATGAATATGCAAAATTATACTAATAATAATAATAATATTTGTGTGTGTCTCACTGTTATCTCTAGGTGGAGATTCAATATTATTATTATTATTATTATTATTATCATCATTACAGACTAAGGCTGCTCAGGAGTGCCTGCCCCTCCCTCCCTTTCTTTCTTTGGCAACAGGTGGGCGGGGCTTCTCCTGGCCTCGCCCACCTCGTGAGCCCCGCCCCCTGAGTCTAGCTCCACCCCCCGACTTCCGCCTCGCCTCAGCCAGCAGCTGCCACCGTCCGCCTTCGCCATGGCGCTTCTCCTCCCGGCCCGCCTCGCCGCCCTCCCGCCCCGCCTGGCCTCCTGCTCCGCCCGAGCCAGGTAAGCCCACCCGGGGGTTTCTCCTCACGTCGGAACACGCGACTCGGGAGTTCAGGTCGGGCCAAACTCGACCCGCAAACGCGACTTTCCGCGGTTTGTCCCTCCGCGCGGCCCGTAGTTCTTGTCCCTCGCAGCCGGCGTCCATTCGAGAGGCGGGAAGGGAGCGTGAGGAGTGCTCGCCATTGGTCGCCTCTGAGGGGCGGGGCGGCGAATGCCTCTCCTGATTGGCCGGCGCCATTAGAGGGGATTCGAGGGTGGAGAGGGGTTGCCCTTGGAAGGGGCTTGGAGGGCGCGCCCCAAAGGGCTCGGGCTGAGCTGCGCCGCGCCACACGTCCGGCTCCCTTTGGACAGCACATTTCCTAAGACACTGTTACTATTATTTCCAATGACATTATTATTAATATTATTTGCTATATTAATATATTATTATTAATAATATACATTGTTATTTTTGTCATTATTATTTATCTCTTTTATTATTATATATATAAATATATATATTAAAAAGTCTTTGGAAAGAGACAAGTTATATAATAATAATATATTATTATATATTATATATATATTAATAATATATTATATATATTAATATGATATATAATAATATATACTACTATATTATATATATATATAACAATAGTAAGTTTTTGAAAAGAGATAAATAATATATTATTTATATTATACATATTATGCAAATAATATATGTAATAATATAAATAATATACATTATTTATCTCTTTTCAAAAACTTACTACTGTTATATATAATAATATATAGCAGTATATATTATTATATTATATATACATATTAATAATATCAATATTTTATATATATATAATATATTATAATAATTATATAATTTGTCTCTTTCCAAAGACTTATTATTATTATTATTATTATCCTTATCATTTTCCCCCCGTGATTGAGGCCCAAAGCAGCACACAGTATTATAACTAGTATTATTTGTTGTCATTATTATTTATCTCTTTTATAATATATATATAATACTACCGTATATACTATATAACATATATTATGTATAATAATATAAATAATATATATTTATCGCTTTTCAAAAACTTACTATTGCTATATATATAATAATACATAGTAGTATATATTATCATATTATTAATATATATAATAATAATATATTATTATATAATTTGTTTCTCTCCAAAGACTTATTATGATTATTATTATCCTTCTCATTGTTTTCCGTGATTGAGGCCCAAAGCAGCGCACATTAACATTACTATAATTAATATAATCAATATAATATGTTGTCATTATTTATCTCTTTTATTATATATATATATATATATATATATATATATATATATATATAATATTACCGTATAAGCTGCATCTCCATTGTCAGTGGAGTAGCTTTTTACCATCTTCGGTAGGCGAGGAGGCTGGCCCCCTACCTGTCCCGCCATGACCTAGCCACAGTGGTCCAAGCCATGGTCATCTCAAGATTAGACTACTGTAACGCTCTCTACATTGGCCTTCCCTTGTCAGTGATCCGGAAGCTGAGGCTGGTGCAGAACGCTGCAGCTCGGCTGGTGGCAGGTCTACCATCTTCCTGCCACGTGATGCCTGTCCTGCGCGAACTGCACTGGCTTCCGATTGAGCACCGGATCACCTTCAAGGTGCTGGTTTTAACCTTCAAGGCCTTGAATGGTCTGGGGCCAGTGTACTTAAGGGACCGCCTCTCCCTTTATTGTCCCGCAAGACCGCTGCGTTCAGAGTCCCTTAACCTTCTTGTGGTTCTGAGCGTCAAAACCCTCCACCTGACCTCGACACGGAGGAGAGCCTTCAGCGCCATCGCTCCAGTTCTTTGGAATGCTCTTCCTCCCGAGGTCCACGCACTCTCCAACTTGCTAGCCTTCAGGAAGGCCTGCAAAACTTTTCTATTTGGGCAGGCATTCAGTTAACAACTCTGGCTCTAGACCCGGGAGTATTTACTGGGTGCTACGTCTCTTGCTGTTAATCTTGCTGTAATCTCTGATGTTTATAACTGTTTTTATTGTGTTTGTGTTTTATTGTGTTTTATCATATGTAAGTCGCCCCGAGCCAGACAGGAGTGGCGACGAATAAAATCTAAATCAATAAATATTATAATATTATAATATGTTATAGTATATATTATATATCATATTATTATATATATATATATAAAATATAATTTGTCTCTTTCCAAAGACTTCTTATGATTATTATCATCCTTATCATTTTTTCCCCGTGATTGAGGCCCAAAGCAGCACACATTAACATTTCCCAATATATAAATATTACAATAGGACCAAACGTAGAGATGGTGGGAACCCCTTTTGAAATACCCACCACCTCTTCCTTCACAGACTTCAGGGCAATTTGCCAAAACAAAGCCATAAAAGTCACATTCGGCAACGGGCAGCGAGAGTGCCAAGGGCTCCGGACTAAAGTTGCATAACAACACCATGTAACACGATCTTTGTTCCTGAGTTATGATACATGCCCTTATTTCCCAATTAGTTCTATCATAAATACATGGGGAAAGTCTATTAAAGAGTTTATTGGCCGGGGGGGGGGGGGCGTCACCCAGCAGCACATTTTGCTCTTACTTCCCAATGAGTCACTCATCATCAAGTCTCAACACATTGAACATTGTTTCTGGCACAAAAGCAAAGTTCCTGGAGGAGAACGACTCCTTGCAAAGGAAGGACCGCACCATTAAACAGGAAATAACACTTTCAAAAAAGGAATGGAACATTTTTCCAATTTGGTTCCATAGTGCAGTGGTTCCCAACCAGTGTGCCGTAGCACACTAGTGTGCCGTGAGCTATCATCAGGTGTGCCATGGGAAATTGGCACTCTTCCCCCTCCTAGCAGCTCTTTCTCCCCCTTTCCCTCCCCAAGGATCCTTGTCTGAGGCCAGGCCTGCCTTGAGGAAGCCTTCGGGAGCTTCAACTCAGCATGGTTCCAGCTCCCGCTCAGGGCTACTTCAGCCTCCCGATGCTCCTATACGTTTCATAGACCTGTGTGGCCTCTTTCGCTGCCTCCCTCCTCCCACCGCAAAAGCAGAGCACTGGGCGGTAGTGACTGAGTCGGTGTTTTCACGTTGGCTTGGATTTCACTCAGGGTGAAATTTCACAAGGGTCTGGAGAACAAGCCCTATGAGGAGCGGCTTGAAGAGCTGGGCATGTTTAGCCTAAAGAACAGAAGGCTGAGAGAAGACATGATAGCCATGTATAAGTATGTGAGAGGAAGTCATATATATGTTGTGTTCATCGAAACAGGCCCAGGTTTCACACTGAGTGTATAAATACATTTAAAAACATATTAACTATCTGTATTACTGTGTTAGAGTGTCATTTTGTGTCATTTTGGTTGGTGGTGTGCCCCAGGATTTTGTAAACGTAAAAAATGTGCCGCGGGTCAAAAAAAGTTGAGAAACACTGCCATAGTGTTCCCATTCCTTCTCAGCTGGAGCCAGTCCTGATTGGTTCCTTTCTCACGGGAAGCCTGCCGGTGTGCAGGTGCCGTGCCTCCCGCTCTCTGCTCTCAGCACTGGCATGGTTGACCTCTGCTGTAATTCCCAGTCACAGCAGGTGGAATCCCACATGCCATTCCCACTTCAACCCACAGCGTGCTCTGGCCGCTAGATTTAGATTTAGAACCCTAGAATTAGAAGAGACCACACGGGACATCTAGTCCTACCCCATGCAGCCATAATCATCATCGTCGTCGTCATCATCCTAGTAACGTTTGAGGAGACCGCATGGGCCATCTAGTCTGACCCCTTCCTGCCCTCTAGCAGAAGCACAATCAAATCACCCGTGACAGACGGCCATCCAGCCATTATAATCATCATAGAGTGGGAAGAGACCACATGGGCTATCTAGTCCAACCCCCTTCTGCCCTCTAGCAGAAGCACAAACAAAGCACCCCTCACAGATGGCCATCCAGCCATTATCATCATCATATTAATGTTGGAAGAGACCACACAGGCCATCTAGTCCAATCCCCTTTTGTCCTGAAGGAAAAGCACAATCAAAGCACCCCTGGCAGGTGGCCCTCTAGCCATCATCATAGAGTTGTAAGTGACCCCATGGGCCATGTAGTCCAATCCCCTTTTTGCCCTGCATGAAATGCACCATCAAAGCACCCCTGACAGATGCCCGTTCAGCCTCTGTTTAAAAGCCCCCCAAGGAAGGCACTTCCACCAGACTCCGAGGCAGAGAGTTCCACTGCTGAACCTCACTTAAAGTCAGGAAGTTCTTCCTCATGTTCCTTTCCTGTAATTTGAACCCATTGCTCAATTGAGTGCTGGTTTCCAGAGAACAAGGCTGCTCCCTTTTCCTTAGGACAGCCTTTTTGGGTATTTAAACATGTCTCCTTCTCTCGGCCTTCTCTTCTGCAGGATAAACAGACCCAGCTCTTTGAGCAGCTCCTCGGGGGGATTATTACTTCTTCATAGTAGTCATAGTAATAGTAATGGTCTCCAGGCCTTCGTTTTTTTAAGTCACCTTCTTCCTCTGGACTCCTTTCAGCTTAGAGTCAATTTCTCTCTTGAATGGCTTTGCCCAGAATTGGATGCAGTGATGGTTCACGTGAAGAGGTTTAAGCAAAGCTGACTTTCCTCGATCTAGATATTAGACTCCTTTGGGTGCAGGCTAGAATCCCCTTGGCCTTTTTAGCTGCAGCATCACACTGTTGGCTCAAGTTCAGCTTGTTCTCCACAAAGAACAAGCTGAACAACAAACAAACAACAAAGAAAGATCTACATGCGACCACTTGCCCAGCTGGTGCGCAGCTTTGGGCTTGAGTGCCACCAGAACGCTGATGACACTCAGCTCATTCTGAGGATGGAGGGCCAGCCCGACTTGGTACCCGATAATTTCCATCTTTGCCTTGAAGCTGTTACTGGATGGCTGCGAGCCAGTAGGTCGAAGGTGAATCCAGCGAAGACAGAGATCCTCTGGCTAGGTCGCCCGGGCGGTGGGGGACTCCAGCTTCCAACCCTGGACAGCATGGCTTTATGCCCGTTGCCTTCAGTAAAAGCCTCGGAGTCCATCTGGACCCTCGGCTCTCCATGGAGACCCAGGTCTCCATGGTTAGCTGAGTTGCGTTCTTCCATCTTCGCCAGGCTCGAAGGCTGGCCCCCTACCTGTCCCTATCTGGCCACGGTGATCCAAGTGACGGTCATCTCAAGGTTAGACTACTGTAACGCTCTTTACATTGGCCTACCTCTGTCGGGGACCCGGAAACTTAAGCTAGTGCAGAACGCTGCGGCCCGTGTGCTCACAGGCACCCCTGTGGGCCACCACATCACACCTGTCTTGCAGGAACTGCACTGGCTGCCTAGTGAATTCCGGATCACCTTCAAAGTGCTGGTTGTGACCTTCAAGGCCTTGTATGGCCTGGGGCCAGTGTACCTGAGGGACCGCCTCACCCTATACTGTCCCACCAGATCACTGAGATCCGAGGATCAAGATCTTCTCCTTATCCCGAGTGCCAAAGCCTATCGTCTTACGTCAACGAGAAGAAGGGCATTGTCCATCATTGCCCCCACGCTTTGGAATTCCTTGCCGCCGGAGGTCAGGTCACTTCGCGACCTTCTGACTTTCCGGAAAGCCTGTAAGACCTGGCTATTTCGGCAGGCCTTTAATGCTGAGTCAGTCTAGTCACATATGCTAGTTTAGTTAATACTGTTGTTTTAACGTAATATTTTAATGTTTTATTGCTATTGTGTTTTTAGTACTTAACGTTACTGTTGTTTGCTTCTCTTGGATTGTAAGGCGCCCCGAGCCACCCGGGAGTGGCGGCTAAGCAGTCGAACAAATAAATAAAGACTCCCAATATCTTTTCCCCACGAGACTCTGTTGTGGAGCCAGGCATCACCCGCGTTGCGTCTCCGCCTGCCTCTCTCCGTGGTGGCAGGCGTCACCCGCCCTGCCCAAGGAAGCCCGCAAGGCGATGGGGCTGGGGAGGCAACCCCATTTTGATCTGTGGCCCCTCTTCCCTTGCAGCTCGTGGTGGGCTCAGGTGGAGATGGGCCCCCCAGACCCCATCCTGGGCGTGACGGAGGCCTTCAAGCGCGACACCAGCAGCAAGAAGATGAACCTGGGGGTGGGGGCCTACCGCGACGACAACGGGAAGCCCTACGTCCTCAGCTGTGTCCGCAAAGTGAGTCCTTCCTCTGTCTTTGCCTCTGTCTCTCTGTAATCTAAGGGAATGGAACCCATTCTGAGTCCATGGGAACTCCCTGCCTCTGCCTTTCCGCTTTGGAGAAGGAGGCAGGCGCCCACCAACCGTATTGACTTGAGTCCCGTGCACCATCCGATCGAATGCGCACCTCAAACCCAAGAAATGATTTGGTGCTGAAGGTCATGTGCCAAAAGCAGCAAACAGGGCGATCTTTGTCAAGTGGGCATGGTCAGAAATATTTAAATATTAACTAGATATTTTTAATCACAAAAATGTGAGTCAAGCACTGAAAGGGTTAAATGGATGCAACCACTCAGCAAAAACTGCAGTAGTTATATATAAGCAGGTGTGCCTGTAGCTTAGTAGGCCTCAGTCTGTGAGAAGCCTCAAGTCTGTGAGAGGTCTCTGTGGGAGAAAGGCCTCAGTCTGAGAGAGCCCTCAGTGGGTTAGTAGGTCTCAGTGTGTTAGTAGGTTTCAGTGTGTTAGTAAGCCTCTGTGGGAGAAAGGCCTCAGCGTGTTAGTAGACCTCAGTGTGAGGTAGGCCTCAGTGTGTTAGTAGGCCTCTGTGGGAGAAAGGCCTCAGTGTGTTAGTAGACCTCAGTGTGAGGTAGGCCTCAATGTGTTAGTAGGCCTCCATGAGAGAAAGGCCTCAGTGTGTTAGTAGACCTCAGTGTGAGGTAGGCCTCAGTGAATAAATAAAAAAAATGTAAAAGAAAAGGAAAACAAGTTCTGTCTCCTGGAGTTCGGACTTCTGGGCTCAGGGCTATAAATGTGCCGAAGGTGCTTCCTAGGGAGATGCGAAGGCACGAACGCAATGTCCTGTTTGTATCCATCCAGGCAGAAGCCCAGATTGCGGCCAAGAAGATGGACAAGGAGTACCTGCCCATCGCCGGCCTGGCGGAGTTCAACAAGGCCTCGGCGGAGCTGGCGCTCGGGGAGAGCAATGAAGTCATCCAGAGTGGACGGGTGAGGCAGCCCATTGGCCTTGTCCTGAGGCCTTGACCAGTCCTAGGTCCAGACAGTGGAGCCGTTGGCTAGCCAGGTCTTTGGCCTCTTCCTCTCATGGGCCCAAAGCCTCCTTTTGCCTTCTTATGACCAACCTTTTTGTAGGCTTTTAAGTGTATTGGTCATTCAAAGCGTAAGGTTCCTTGAGGCCTGATTCTGATGATGATAATAGTAATAATAGTAATCATCATCATTAATGTTTCTACTAAGAGTAGTCGCTGTATAAGGGAAGATTGGGAGGGAGGGAGGGAGGGAGGAATGCACGCTGCGACCTTGAGTCCCAGGGCTGCGAAAAAGGCTGGATTTTATTTTTGTTTATTTTCCAAGCCTGTCTGTTGTCGTGTTAAGCGTGCCCATTTAACCCCCAAGGCTGGATTTTAAGTATCACGAAAGAGAGAGCAGGTTGCTGACGGTGGCGCTCTTTCCCTTCGCAGTACGTCACGGTGCAAACAATTTCCGGGACGGGGTCCCTAAGAGTCGGGGCCAACTTCCTGGTGAGTCTTCCTTGCACCTCAAAACTTGGGGGAGGGGTTTGGGGTGCCCTTTGCAAAACCGAGCCTTACCCTCTCCTTGGTTGGCGCAGCAACGGTTCTTCAAGTCCAGCCGCGACGTCTACCTGCCCAAACCTTCCTGGGGGAACCACACGCCCATCTTCCGGGACGCGGGGATGCAGCTGCAGAGCTACCGCTACTACGACCCCAAGACCTGCGGCTTCGACTTCACCGGGGCCTTGGAGGACATTTCTGTAAGCGGCAAACGCGCTCGCGAGGGGAAGCCTGGCTCAGGGAAAGGCCGTTAGCGGTGGGAAGGGCTGAGCTAGAGGGTCCAAAGCAGAGAACTCCCCTTACTGTTGGAAAGGCCACTCAACGTTGTTGTTATTATTATTTAGTTATTTAGTTATCGTGTCAGAAGCGAATTGAGAATACAGTTATAATGTATAGAAAAACCACGAAAAGGTGAAAAACTTGGCATTATGCTAAATGTCTTTTGACCAGAAGCTGGCCACTTGGAATGCCTCTGGTGTCACTGTGAGAAGCTTGCAGCAGGCAACCTAATAATAATCTATATATATAAAAATCTTCAATCCGTGTTTATAAGCTTATAGACAGCAAAACTACACAATGAACACATACAAAACCAGGCTACACTG
Organism: Anolis apletophallus; assembly: GCA_030556195.1. Lineage (NCBI taxonomy): Eukaryota > Metazoa > Chordata > Lepidosauria > Squamata > Anolidae > Anolis > Anolis apletophallus. The sequence goes on along the minus strand of JARBWK010000014.1, from coordinate 47,833,342 downwards.
ACATATAACCCAACAAGGTATGTTTGCCAACCCCCCCCCCCCCCCCAAATTAAAGACAACAGCCAAACAACCGTAAAAACTTTTGGGAGTACAAGTCCCAGAAACCACTGGGGCAGGCCAAGAAAAACCGCGCATGGCAAAGGTGGTTGGAACAGCTCCCTCCCCCCCCCCCCCCACAGATTGGGTGTGCGCTGTGCTTCTCACCGCCTCCCCACCCCCTCGCAAACAACACACAGAGCGCGCGAAACCCCCGGCCAATCAGGGGCGGCGCGAGGAAAAGCTCCTCTATTCACCCCTCTCAACAGATCAGGCGCCCTAAAGCACGGTGCGTGCCTGTGCTTCTCCCTGCCTCCTCACCCCCACAAAAGCCACACACTGTGCGCGCGCACTCCCCTCCAAACAGATCGGGCGCGCGAAAGCACAGCGCGCGCCTATGCTTCTCAGCGCCTCCCCACCCCCTCGCAAAAAACACACGGAGCGCGCAAACCCCCGGCTAATCAGAGTGGCGGTGCGAGGAAAAGCTCCTCTACTCACCCCTCCCAACAGATCGGGCGCCCTAAAGCTTCTCCCTGCCTTCCCCCCCCCCCCCAGGCCTGTGTGTGTGTGTGTGTGTGTGTGGGAGAATGGCTGGACCAGGTCGCTGTTTGGGATGGATGGATGGGAGGAGAAAGGAAGGATAGCAGGAAGAGGGGAGGGAGAGGATGTGAAAGGAACTGAAGGATAGAAGAAGGAAGGTAGGAAGGATGGAAGGAAGGAAGGAGGGAGGAGAAAGTAAGGAAAAAGGAAGGATAACAGGAAGGAGGGGAAAGGGAGGGAGGGAAGGATAGAAGGAAGGATGGATGCAATGAAGGAAGAAGGGAGGGGAGGACAAAGGAAGGAAAAACAAAGGATAGCAGGAAGGAGAGGAGGGGAAAGGAAGGGTAGAAGGAAGGATGGAGGGGAGAAGAAAGGAAGGACAAAGGAAATATAGCAGGAAGGAGGGGAAAGGAAGGGAAGGATAGAGGGAAGGGTGGAAGGAAGGAAATCGGGGAGAAGAAAGGAAGGAAAAAGGAAGGGTAGCAGAAAGGAGGGGAGGGGAAAGGAATACTATCATTTTCTACTTTCTTCTTTGCCTCTTTCCAGCCTTTCCTCTCCTTTTCCTTTCTACTTTCTCTCCTTCCTTCCTTCCTTCGGTACCTCTTTCTTCCCTTCCTATTACTATTGTTGTGGCTGTGGTCATTAAGCAGACCTTCTCATTACTTAATTTTCCATACCACCAGGCTATGCCACAGCAGCGCGTGGCCGGGTACATCTAGTAATAATAATAATAATAGTCTGAGCTAGAGAAAGTTTGATGGGGAGGCCTGCAGTTATCGAAAGGGCACCCAATGCAACAACAACAACAAGAGAAGGAAGTCTGAACTAGAGAGGGTCCGAAGGAGCGGGCCTGTAAACTGAGACCTCCCTTCATTGTTGGAAGGGCCATTCAAGGTAATAATAATAATAGTAATTTTATTTCTTGCCCGCCTCTCCTTGTGCCTCGAGGCGGGTCACCGCACAGTCAAAGCACACAAACACTGCAAAAATTCTATAAATACACACATTATTAAAATGTAGTTCTATAAACTATACAGATTTCAGACTTCTGGTTTGTTTATTAATTAGTCCCCTGACCGTAGCAACAATAAAAGACAAACACAAAAATTCCCAGACAAATGGACACTGATCATGGACTCCCTTTCCTCCTCCTCCTCTCTCTACCAAAGAAAATCCCAGAGAAGAGCATCCTCCTCCTCCACGCCTGCGCACACAACCCAACCGGTGTGGACCCGCGGCCCGAGCAGTGGAAGGAGATGGCCGCGTTAGTGAAGGTGAGCAGCCGCCGGGAAGGCTTCTGTGGGTGTTCCTACTTGGGAAGTGTAATAATGGATGAAACTTCACCCCGTTTACTTTTTCTGAATGTGGCAGGGCAGGCTATCCTTCAATCCCACCACTGCCACCAAATGTAAACAGGTCTCGTAAACTCGTACTGGATTCACTGTGGACGACTGACCACTGCCACCAATACTCAATGTTTTGCTTTCTCTTTATTATTAACTTGCTGCCACCATTTGTCAAGGCTTGACCACTAGATGTGAGGGTCTTTGTGAACAAACGACTTCCACAGATGTAGTGTTGAAAGTGTTTAACAGTTTATTTTCCACAAATGGGCTCAAAGCTTAGGTGGTTTCAAAACTCTGAAGAGGTACAGACTTGCAATTTTAAACAATGTAACACTGGGGTTTTAACTTCCCCTTACACAGTTACACACAAGTAACTACTTAATACTGGGTTACTCTCAACCCTGGGACTAAACTCTGTCCCACACACTTGGGTTTCCCTCAACCCACACAGAACTGAACTGCACACTGCAGCTCCTACAGACAGCTAGCAGCTTCAGCAACTGCTAATTCCCAACTAAAACTAACTCTGCTCACAGCTGCTGGCCAACTGACATTCTCCAACTGTCAAATTCAAACTGAACATTCTAAAGCCAGAGTGGCCTCTGTTGTCATGGCAACAGCCTCTGCTTACAGCTTGCTGCTGCGAACATTCTGCTGCTCACTCTCTGCAGCTTTCAAAGAATGTTACTTCCAAACACATATACAAACATGTGATTAACATATAGCACATGTATTTACACATAAATAACCACCTCATCACAGGAAGGTCCACCAGGAATATGGGAGAAGGAACATGTTGCGCCGATTGTCTCGTCATCCCTGTCTTCCTCCTTCGTAACATCCATTGGGGCCTTTTAGTTGGCTTTGAATGCAATTTATTTTCCTGCTTCTTGGCAGAATGGGGTTGGGCTGGATGATGGCCCTCTAGGTCTCTTCCGATTCTGTGGTTCTGTGAGTCTTGAGATCGTATGGCTAATTGAGCCGAGGTGCCACTCTGACATCTGGGACTTGAGTAAATGTGGGTATTATTATATTACTAGCTGAGGACACGGTGGTGCCCGGGTTATTTGAGGAAGGCCTTGTGTGCCAAGGTTGGTTCCTATTAGATGTTTACGTGGCTTGCAGTGGTCTCAGGAACTTAGTGAAGGTACTGCGAGTCCCATTGGCCATGGTCCATCCCCCTCCAAACAGCACCAGGATGTAGAGTGGGTCATGGGGACTGTGTGTCACATTTGGTCTTGATCATTCTCTGGATGAGGGTTGCAGTGGTCTCTGGAAGTGAGGGAAGGTACTGGAAGTCCCATCATCCATGGTCCCCCGTTCTCCAAACTGCACCAGGGTGTAGAGTGGGTCATGGGGGCTCTGTGTGCCAAGTGTGGTCTTGATCAGTCATTGGATGAGGGTGGCAGCGGAATCAGAAAGTGAGTGAAGGTACTTCAACTCCCATCATCCGTGCTCCGTTCCACTCAAAACTGCACCAGGATGTAGAGTGGGTCATGGGTACTCTGTGTGCCAAGTTTGGGCCTGGTCTCTGATTTGTAGGGGCTGCGATGTTCTGTGGGAAATGAATTGGGAGAAGGTACTGCAAATCCCATCATTTGTGAGCCGTCTTGTCGTAAACCACAGCAGGTTTGTAAAGTGGGCCATTGGGCCTCTGTGTGCCAAGTTTGGTCCTGTTTCGTCATTGGTGTGGGCCACAGTGCTCTAAGGAAGTGAATGAAAGTACTGCAAGTCCCATCATCCATGGTCCATCCTCCCTCAAACTGCACCAGGATGTAGGGTGCACCTTGGGGGGTTGGTGTGCCAAGTTTGGTCTTGGTCTGTCATTGTTGGGGGCCTAGTCAGGAAAATCAAGTTGAGGAAAATCAAGTTGCTGTCAATTTGGGGCCTGGTCTGTGATTTATAGGGGCTACAGTGTTGTTTGGGAAGTGAATGATGTGAAGGTACTGCAAATCCCATCATTCGTGGCCCATCCTGCCCTAAACCACACCAGGTTGTGAAGTGGGCCATTGGGCCCCTGTTTGCCAAGTTTGGTCCTGATCCGTCATTGCTGTGGGCGGCAGTGGCTGACTGCCAGAGACCTTTCCTTTTCTCTCTCTGAGTCACTTTATAGTTTTGGAATGTGGTTGGCCAATCGGAGTCCTTTATGCAAATACCATTTCATTGGCAACCAATTCCCCTCTGTCGGGGGCCGTAGAATGTTGGAGTTCTGAGGCTGTCCAATCAATGTCCTTTTTGCAAATGATTCCACAGTGCAACCAATTGAAACGCTGGCATACATTTGCTCGACCGCACCACCCTCCGCCCGCAAACACTGACTTTTATTATATACATATAATATTATATACATAGAAGATAGATAGATTATGACTATAAGTATAATATAATAGTACAGGAATGACGTATGTTTCCTCTTTGTGCACCAAATGCTAGTTTTGTGTGTAGGGAGTGTTTGCAAAAGCCTGTTGAGCCTTCCTGGCGTCTTGTGGGGGTGTCTCCCTGCGTTGCATGGCATGGCAGGCTCTTCCTTTGGCTCCGCCGAGCTGAGCCACGCCCTCCTTCTCTTGCAGAAGCGGAACCTCTTTGCCTTCTTCGACATGGCCTACCAGGGCTTTGCCAGCGGCGACATCAACCGGGACGCCTGGGCCGTGCGGCACTTCATTGAGCAAGGCGTCAACATCGTCCTCTCCCAGTCCTACGCCAAGAACATGGGCCTCTACGGTGAGGCCTTTGGACCCCTTTCTCCAAAGGGAACAGCCGCTTAGAGGGATTAAGGGCTTGCTTTGGGGGAGGCTCTCCTTCCCCGCGCAGGGATTGGCAGGCAGGGGGCCTGGACTTTGGGCCGGGTTTCTCTGTTTTCCAAGGTCCTCCCGGGTTAAGGAAGGAGGCCTTGCCAGGTTGCGAGAAAGAGCAAGAGGAGAAGCAGGCTCTTTGGCACGCTCCCCGTGCACCCAATCACCATCATAGTTGTGTTTCTTGCCCACTTCTCATCACGGTTTGAGGCACGTGACAGCACTACTAAAACGTAAACAAAGGCATATGGGCCTTGGGGGTCCTGCTCTGCAGTAGCTCCAATCCTTCCTGGAGGGTCGTACCCAGAAGGTGTCCTTGGGTGACCCCTGTTCGGCCCCGCAGCCGTTGTCCTGTGGAGTCCCTCAGGGTTCAGTTCTGTCCCCGATGTTGTTTAACATCTACATGAAGCCGTTGGGGGAGATCATTCGGAGTTTCGGAGTAAGGTGTTACCTGTACGCAGGTGACCTCCAGATCTGTCGCTCCTTCCCACCGGTCACTAAGGAGGATGTCCAGACCTTGAACCGGTGCTTGGCCGCTGTGTCGGGCTGGATGAGGGCTAGCAAATTGAAACTGAATCCAGACAAGACAGAGGTCCTCCTGGTCAGTCGTAAGGCCGAACAGGGCACAGGGTTACAGCCTGTGTTGGATGGGGTGACACTCCCCCTGAAGACACAGGTTCGCAGCCTGGGAGTGATCCTGGACTCATCGCTGACCTCAGGTCTCGGCGGTGGCCAGGGGAGCTTTGCACAGTTAAGACTCGTGCGCCAGCTGCGCCCGTACCTTGGGAAGTCTGATCTGGCTACGGTCGTCCACGCTCTGGTCATATCCCGAATAGATTACTGCAACGCACTCTACGTGGGGCTGCCTTTGAAGACAGTTCGGAAATTGCAACTAGCCCAACGGGCGGCAGCCAGACTACTAATGGGAGTGACATACAGGGAGCATACCACCCCCCCCCCCCCCTGTTGTGTCAGCTCCACTGGCTGCCTGTCCACTTCCGAGCTCAATTCAAAGTGCTGGTCTTGACCTTTAAAGCTCCATACGGTTCTGGCCCAGCTTACTTGTCCAAACGCATCAGCCGCTACGTCCCACCTCGTACCTTAAGATTGTCCGGGGAGGCCTTGCTCTCGCTCCCGCCAACTTCTCAAATGCGGTTGGTGGGGGCGAGGGAGAGGGCCTTCTTGGCGGTGGCTCCCTGTCTGTGGAATGCGCTCCCTAGCGATAAGCAATAAATTCCATCCCTCCTGGCATTCAGGAAAAAAGTGACATCCTGGCTGTGGGACCAGGCGTTTGCACATTAGCACAAGGCAGCATTTTAGACTGGATTTTAATGGAAAGTGGATGAATAGGGCTCAATGCTTTTTATGGACGGAACACTGTTCTTAACTTAAATGAATGCGCATGATGTTTAATGTAATTGTATTTTAATGTATCTTAATGCTGAATGTTTCTGGGGTTTTATATTGTGTTTTACTGTGTGGGCATCAAATTGTGCCTTTTTGGAAGCCGCTCTGAGTCCTGAGAAGAGCGGGGTAAAATGCTGGAAATAAATAAACAAACAAACAAATAATCATTTTGCAACACTCCGTAACATACGCGTATTGAAAGCCGGCCTCTTTGTGCCTCGCAGGGGAGCGCGTGGGGGCCTTCACGGTGGTCTGCCAGGACACGGAGGAGGCCAAGCGGGTGGAGTCCCAGCTGAAGATCCTGATCCGGCCCATGTACTCCAACCCGCCCGTCAACGGGGCCCGCATTGCCTCCACCATCCTCACCAGCCCCGACCTGCGCAAGGAGTGGTAAGGAAAGCCAGGGAGATGGGGGCCCGGCCTTGTCCTTCCTTGGTGGAACGAACACTCTTGCAACTGGGGGCTTGTTCTCATCGCTCGGATCAGGGAGCGGGGGCTTGCACCTTGACTGTAGGGAAGTCTCATGAGAGCGCAGGAGAGAGACCGCGCTCTGCCATTCCTCCCTTGGGCCTCTCTCTGCATCCCTTTTCTCTGTTGGCACAGGCTGGTAGAGGTGAAGGGCATGGCCGACCGCATCATCGGCATGCGCACCCAGCTGGTGGCCAACCTGAAGAAGGAAGGCTCCTCCCACAACTGGCAGCACATCACTGATCAGATCGGCATGTTCTGCTTCACAGGCCTCAAGCCGGAACAGGTCAGTTGCCACTCCTGCCCGGAGCATGATGGCAGTGATGTGTTGTAACGTCTATAATAAATAGAGAAAAATAATAAATGAAATAATAATAGAATAAAATTATAATTAATAATACACAAAAATAATAAATGTAATAATAATAATAATAAACAAAAATAATAAATGAAATAATAATAGAATAAATTATAACTAATAATAATACACAAAAATAATAAATGTAATACTAATAATAAACAAAAATATTAAATGTAATAATAATAAAAATAATAAATGAAATAATAATAGAATAAATTATAACTAATAATAATACACAAAATAATAAATGTATTACTAATAATAAACAAAAATAATAAATGTAATAATAGAATAAAATTATAATTAATAATAATACACAAAAAAATACATGTAATACTAATAACAATAAAATAATAATAAATAGAGAAAAATAATAAATGTAATAATAATAGAATAAAAGTATAATTAATAATGCACAAAAATAATAAATGTAATAATAATAATAAACAAAAATAATAAATGAAATAATAATAATACACAAAATAAATGTAATAATAGAATAAAATTATAATTAATAATATACAAAAATGATACATGTAATACTAATAACAATAAAATAATAAATAGAGCAAAATAATAAATGTAATAATAACTAATAATAATAGAATGGTTTATGTAGGAAAGCCGACCTTGGCCTTTGTGTTGCAGGTGGAGCGGCTGACGAAGGAGTTTTCGGTGTACATGACGAAGGACGGGCGCATCTCGGTGGCCGGAGTCACCTCGGGCAACGTGTCTCACCTGGCCCACGCCATCCACCAGGTCTCCAAGTAGGGGGCGAGGGCCCCCCCTCCTTCGGACCTCCTTTGGGGCAGGGGCAGGAGGAAGAGGCAGCGACACGGTGGCGGTCCACGCGGTTGAATGTCTTCTCTGCGCAGCCCGGCCTCTCCCTTTGTGTGCTTTCACCAAAAATACGGAGCCTTTCATGCTTGTCATGGTTTTCCTTTCCTTATTGTAGAGGTGGTGGGGGCGGGAAATGAGGTTTGCCCATAGACTTCGTTACCCAAGATTGTGCCCCTTGGGCCCCATCTCCCCTGCTATAGAAACACCCACATTCTCTGCTCTGAGCTGGATTATATGTGGTGGTGTGGATTCCTATAATCCAGTTCAAAGCAGACCATAATTTGGATTGCATCTGCTTTGATAATCTGGGTTATATGGCCTGGTTATGTGTGAGCCAACACTGTCATATAATCCAGATTATCAATGCAGATAATCCAGATTTTAGATGGCAGTGTAGATGGGCCGCGAGGCCCCTTCTACGCTGTGATATAATCCAGATAATAATAGCCCTTTAATCCACATGGTCTGCTTTGAACTGGATTGAGTCTGCAGCGCCGTATAATACAGTTCAAATCAGATGATTCATATTATGTGCTTGGATAATCTGGATTATATGGTTAAGTGAGTTTACACTGCCATATAATCCAGGTCCTCGAAGCGGATAATCTGGATTTTAGATGACGGTGTAGATGGGTCCTGAGGCCTCTTCTACACTGCCATTTAATCCAGTTCAGAGGAGATCGCCTGGGTTGTGTATATGGCAGTGTAGATGAGGCCTCATATAATCCGGTTCAAAGCAGATCATACGGATTGCCTGCTTGGATCGTCTGGATTATTATTATATGGCCGGGTAGAAGAGGCCTGGGTCTACTCTGCCCTATAATCTGGATTTGGTCTGGCTGTGTCGACCCAGCCTTGGTCCTCGGTGCCAGGTGTGAGTGACGGGCCTTTGGGGGGAGTCCCGCCTCCAATCGCAGGGATTGCAAAACAGGGCGCCCCATGGTTCCCAAAGGCCGCTTTCCGCACAAGGAAGCCTTGCCGCCCCCCGTTTGCGTTCCTTGCTCGCCTGTTTCCGAGGAAAGCCATGAAGCGGAGGAGGAGGGCGCTTGGGCCTGCGTCCCTTCTTCCCCCCTGTGCTTACCTTCTGCTTCCGCACAGATCGTGACCCGATTCCCTGCACCTTCCGCCTCTGATGTCCGGACCTCTTTGCGTCTGGGGTCAAAACGCCCAGGCTGCCGGTGTGTGTGTGGGAGGGGGTTCCTTTTCTCCTCTTTGCCAGAAGCACGCTTGCGTCGTTTCCACTCTTAGGTTATTATGATTTTTGATGAAACTCATGATCGGGAGCATATTTAATTATTATGATTGTTTTGCTTTGGAACCAAATACAAGGAAGGCAATAGAATATTATTTCAGTGCAACAAATCGAGTTGCGTTTGACCTTCAGGAATGACGGTTAGGTTTGAGCGATTCCTCGGCCGCCGCTCCCAGCATCTTTTTTCCGCCATTGTTGTAGTCCAAGAAGACCCGGACTTCCTATGGAAAGAGATCTCGTGTTAGCTTTGGAGGAGATCCGTGCCTGGTCCGCGTCCAGGATTCCTGGGCCTCGCAGGGATGTCTTGCATCACTCCCGTCCCTCGGGGCCGCTGGGAACTGCACTCCATTGACTCCGAGCCCGTTGGGCGCTCCCCGCTTCGCGTGTCGGGGGATTCTGCGTTTCCCTTTGCTGTGGTTCTGCTTCCATCGCCGCCTCCCTCGGTCCTTTTCCTGGAGGGCGTTCTGCCGTTCTGTAGGTACCATTCTGGCCTTGGTCCAGTTCCAGGCTCTTGTTTGGAAGGAAACAATAAAGCTGCTGCTATACGTTGTGCTTCGAGGTCTTGATATTACCCAGGCCCTGCTCCACCTCTGCCGGACAACCAGCCCACCTCTCTCTCTCTTCTGTTTATACCAGGGCTGTCCAACTGGCGGCCCTGGGGCCGTATACGGCCCCCCAGCCCCTTCCCTACGGCCCCAGCCTACTCTGAAAAAAAAAAAAATTCGATCTCGGGGCTGGGGCTGGGTGGCGTCACCCAGCCCGCCCACTCCCTTCCTCCTCCTCCATCCCGCCTCTCCCGGCGCACCAATCGGGAACACGGGGGGGAGGGAGAAGGCGGCCTAAAGGGGAGGAAGGAAGCGTTTCCCTTCTTCCTCCATAGGCCCGCCTCCTCCGTCCCGCCTCTCCCCCGGCGCTCCGATCGGTGCGCCGGGGAGAGGCGGACGGAGGAGGAGGCTGGCGTGACCCTTTAGCTGGAAGGGCGAAGCTGAGGAGGGCTCTCCTCAGCTTTGCCATTCCAGCTAAAGGGACACGCCAGCCTCGGAAGCGGGAAATCGCTGCTTCCGAGGCTGGCGTGTGCCTTTAGCTGGAAGGGGCGAAGCTGAGGAGGAGGGTTCTCCTCGGCTTTGCCCTTCCTCTCCCAGCCTCAGCCAGGGCAGCAGAACCGAGAGAAATCGCCGGTTCTGCCGCCCTGGCTGTCACTGTAGGAGGGAGGAGGCGGGGCGGGCCGCTCCTGACGGGCGCTGACGTCACCACGTCTGACGTCACCACGCCGGCGTCCTGCGCGGCCCACCCCTTTTCGGGCGGGGCTTGGTGACGTCAGCAAGCCTCGCCAAAAGGGGCGGCCGTGCAGGACGCCGGCGTGGTGACGTCAGGCGTGACGTCAGCATGCTGTCAGGAAGCGGCCCCCTGCTCCGGCCCCCCAGGTCATCAGTGGCCAGGGCTCCGGCCCTTGGCCCAAAAGATGTTGGACAGCCCTGATCTATACCACTGTTTCCCAACCAGTGTGCCGTGAGCGATCATCAGGTGCACCGTGGAAAATTGGAACATCCAGGAAGGGGGGGGGGGAGAGAGAGAGAGTCTAGTGTGTTGAAGTATAAAAACCCTAAGAAACCTACCTCGATAAAGGCACAAAATTACAACCACCCCCCTCCCCACTCGTCGTCTACTTGGTCTCTCCCTCTCCATGCATTGGGAAGGCCCGCCTCCCTTTCCCCAAGTAGAGGCCTCCTCTTGCCTCCTGGGGGTTCTGTGTGGGAAGTTTGGTGGGGTTCAGAATGCTCTTTGATTGTAGGGGAACTATAAATTCCCAGCAACTACAACTCCCAAATGTCAAGGTCTATTTCCCCTGAACTCCATCTAAGTTCATATTTGGGCATATTGAGTATTCATGCCAAGTTTGGTCCTGATCCAACATTGTTTGAGTCCACAGTGCTCTCTGGATATAGGTGAACTACAACTCCAAAACTCAAGGTCAATTCCCACCAAACTCAGCATTTTCTCTTGGTTCTGGGAGTTCTGTGTGGGAAGTTTGTGTCTTTCTGCCATTCCTGCCAGGATATCTACCGTATGTTGTGTTCATCGAAACAGGCCCAGGTTTCACACTGAGTGTATAAATACATTTAAAAACATATTAACTATATGTATGACTGTGTTAGAGTGTCATGTTGTGTCATTTTGGTTGGTGGTGTGCCCCAGGATTTTGTAAATGTAAAAAGTGTGCCGCGGCTCAAAAAAGGTTGGGAAACACTCATCTATACACACCTTTCTATCTCACCAGTGGCCTTTCCTCCAAGGGCATTGCAGGTTAGAGTGAGTGCCGTGACCATGTCCAAGAGTCCGGCCAATGTCCTCCACCAACACCACGCTGCCCACCACCCAAGGGAAGGCTTTCATTTGGGGCACAATTCCATCCTCCATGTGTTTCCTCCACCACAAGCATCCCAGTGTTTCTTTCCCTCTCTCCATTGGTGTGGAATTTGCATGGCCCCACCCACTGCCTCTTCCATGACCCTTTGGGAGGAGGATGGACCATGGATGATGGGACTTACAGTACCTTAACTCCCTTCCTGAGACCACTGCCACCCCCACGATTGAGGGACTTGGACCAAACTTGGTACACAGACCCCCCTCCTCACATGACCCACTTTACATCTTGGTGGGGTTTGAGGGAGGATGGACCAAGGATGATGGGACTTGCAGTACCTTAACTCACTCCCTGAGACTACTGCCACCCCCACGATTGAGGGACTTGGACCAAACTTGGTACACAGACCCCTCCCCATGACACTTTACAACTTTGTGGGGTTTGGGGGAGGATGGACCATGGATGATGGGACTTGCAGTACCTTCACTCCTTTCCTGAGACCACTGCCATTCCCATGAATGAGGAACTTGGACCAAACTTGGTACACAGACATCCCCCCCCCTCTCATGACCCACTTTACATCTTGGTGGGGTTTGGGGGAGGATGGACCGTGGATGATGGGACTCGCAGTACCTTAACTCCCTTCCTGAGACCACTGCCATTCCCATGAATGAGGAACTTGGACCAAACTTGGTACACAGACATCCCCCCCCCCTCTCATGACCCACTTTACATCTTGGTGGGGTTTGGGGGAGGATGGACCAAGGATGATGGGATTTGCAGTACTTCGGTGCCCTTCCTGAGGCCACTGCTACCCCCATGAATGAGGGACTTGGACCAAACTTGGTACACAGACACCCCCCCCCTCTCATGACCCACTTTACATCTTGGTGGGGTTTGGGGGAGGATGGACCAAGGATGATGGGATTTGCAGTACCTTAACTCCCCGAGACCACTGCGAACCCCA